>PNEQ01030960.1:0-70682 GCA_003012365.1 Medauroidea extradentata
GTGTTGTGTCCCACATGCTGCCAGTTGTTTGAATAATAATAATAACTGACTTCGAATGTACCTAATATTACGTACTATTTATGAACAGTACTTAAATAAAAATATCAGATTTACTCGTATATAACCTTAAAGTTACAGGTTATGAGTGCACACAATTTAACATCAAGAACCTCACCGCTTGAAATAAAAAAAAATAAATTAAATATATTATTACAAAACACTTATCTAACAACATTATAGGCTAATTAAATATTTAAACAGTTCATCACGACTATGCATCACTGTGGACACTAACACAAAATTTCCCTCGACAGAATATGTATGTTTTCTGTTGCGTGGTTGGTAATACACAATCGTTTACGACACCGAGATCGGGCCGTAAATAAGGAAGGCTAGTTAACCTGGCAGTGCCATCTCTTATAAACCCTTACATACTCCTTGGGCGGGGCCTACTCTCTTTTCCACCCCTAGCCCCCCTCGCAACAGGGTTTCCTCACCCCCGCGCTGGGAGACCTCACCAGTTCTGGCGACTACATAGCTGGCTTTGCAGCGCGACTGGAATGATGCTCGGAGGGGTGGGGGGTGGGCTGGTCTGTATGCCGGCCGATCGCTAGAGGGAGAGGTAGGGCCATAACTCCCCCTCCGGAGTAACGGGATCTCGGGCGACCCGCTGTGACGTCACCATGGTAAACGTTTCACTCCTCAGTATACAGCTGGTATAGCGCGCGTGGGTCAAGTTTTCGCTTCCTTCGCTTCGCGAGCAGTCATTGATTATTTTTCAAAAGGTACGTGAATAGAATTTTTTATAGGTGCGTACATTTTATTTTATAATGAGAAAATATGAAGTGGTGAAGCGTTTACATCGATTAACTCTTAAATTTATTTATAACAAACATGCGTAAATAAACATTAGAATGCCTGGTTGCGCTATTCAAAACTGTAAAAAGTATAGTAAAAAAACCGGGCAATTAGTGACGTACCACAAATTTCCGAACGATGAAATAATGAGGAAGAAGTGGATTGTAGCTTGCAGAAGAAAAGATGTTATCAACACAAAAACTGCAAGAATCTGTTCAGTTCATTTTTCTGCCGATAGTTATGAACGTAACTTGCAAGGAGAACTTACGGGCCAAAACAGGAAAAAAAAAACTCTAAAAAATGATGCGTGCCCTCATTTGTTGTTGCCGAATACAATAATGGAAGGATGTCCTATTAGAGGTGAACGCTTACAGAAAAGAACAGTGAAAAGGAAATTAGTGGAAGACATTGCGGAATCAATGAAAAGGAGAAAAATTAAAAATGTTTCTTCTTCTGACACGAATCCGAGTAACGAAATTAGTCCGCAAACAACAGACGTTACTCAATCAGCAGAATTCTGTTCGGAAATTAATATTAAAAAAATTGAACAGTTAGAAAAATAATTGGAACTGTACAGAAAGCGCATTTTATCTCTGGAAGAGGAAATAAAAAGGAAACACCACTCTAAAATGTCGCTAAAGGATAAAAACGCGAAGCTATGTACGACAAAAACTTATCAGCATAAAGATACAGCATACGGTGTCCGAAAAATACCCATAACAAGTTAAGAGAGATTTTGAAAGACATATTTACAACCAAGCAAATAGATAGACTTCTTTGTAAAAACAAAAAACGGGTGTGGTGGGGAGATGAGGATATAGCAGCAATCGTAACATTGAGGTCAATTTCAAGACGAGCGTATACTTACCTAAGAAAAAACATAGATATACCACTACCTGGACTGTCAACCATTCATAAATGGACAAGAAACTTCAAATGTTTACCTGGAATTATGCACGAAATAATTGCTGTTTTGAAAGCCAGATATCCGTTGATGACACCAAGGGAGCGACTTGCTGTAATCTCATTCGATGAAATGAAAATAGACAACAGATGCTGCTATGATCAAGGAGAAGACAGAATTACTGGTCCGTATTCAAATGTTCAAGTTTTAATTATTAGAGGTCTCGCTTCTAAATGGAAACAACCAATTTATTACGACCTTGACAAAATCTAACAAAAGAAACTCTTTTCGAGGTTATAAAATGAGTCGAAGAAATAGGATTTAAAGTAGTCGCTGTAGTAAGTGATATGGGAGGTGGGAATCAAAGCCTATGGAAAAGTTTGAATATTTCACCTGACGGTGTTTCTTTTCCAAATCCAGCCCAAGCTTCCCGAAAAGTATGGGTGTTTGCTGATGTGCATCATTTAATCAAACTTCTGAGAAATAATTTCCTAGACCACGGCATGCACATTCCTTGTGGATCAGAAATTTATAAATGGGACCTACTGCGAATACTTAATAATAAGGAACTATCGTTAACCCCGAAGTTAGACAGCAATGTTCACCTCAGTGTGACAGGAAGTGCCCGGCAGAAAGTCAAATACGCGACACAGCTGTTTTCTCACCACACTGTAACACTTCTTCTAAAATAGTACCCAGAAAATCCCAAACTATCGCAGTTCTTTGATTTGACTGATCAATGTTTTGATGTGATGAATTCCAGATTTGTTAATGACCACAGAAAACCATGGCACAGTGCGTTTGGCATCAATTTAAAAGAGCAAAGAAAAAATTTAGAAGGTATAAAGAAAGTTATTTTTGATATTAGAATTATTGGCAAGAAATCGTTAATGCCGTTTAAGAAAGGTATTTTAGTGTCAATATCCTCTCTGCTTGGTTTGCATGATTATTTGACATCAAACGAAAACCTGAAATATGGGATAACATGTCGCTTCAATCTCGAGTTCGTAGCTTTGGAAATAACGACAACCCCCACACCAACGCAATTCAAATACAGGATGCGGATGCTTTTCTTTGGAAACGAGTTACTTTTGCCATCGGGAACTAATGTTGAAGAACTTAGCTGAAAAAAGCCTTATTTAACTTCACAAATGTTCCTACAGTTTACTGAAAATCAAGGAGGAACAGAAAATTTAATTCCCAACTGTGACCTACCAGACGAAGAAAACGAACGTGTAGAAGACGACATACAATTCGCCAATACGCTGAGACAATCCGATGAAGAAGAAGCGCTTCGTTACATCACTGGCTATTTGGTACATTGCAGTGGTGACAAGAATTTATCAGAAACGCAGACAACCATAGCCGAAGGTAAGTGTTTCTATCATTTTTTAATTCTCCTTCAATTAGTGTGCTATGGAGATGTAGCTTTTGGAATGCTAGCTTCCTATTAGGACGCTCTGGGTTCTATTACCGTCGAAGTTAATCTAGGATTTAACATGTTGAAATTGTTTGAATGATGCAAGGGATTTTAATTTTTTCAGGGATCTCCCGTTTTCGCATATTGCAGTGTAGTTATGCTCTAAATTCTCATTTTGCTATAAACAACTTAAATATTAATAAAAGTCTAAAAAGTACTTACTTAAATATACAACCTCCTGTTTAGTACTATAAAAATAAGTATCCACTGATTGTTTGTGCAGGTGGCTGGATTGAACTTATAAGTCGCGGCGGGATTTCTATCCCGTCCCAGGCGTTACTCACCATGGTTAACGTGGCTGAGGAAATGTTCAACACATATCATGGTACAAGTATCAGCAAGGAGCGAGGTATTGTAAAAAACTTCACAGCGAGACTTGTCAAAAAATTCCCAACTGCAGAAAGTGTTGAGAAAGCTGGCCAGGACAAGAACATTTATTAGGTTACGTTACCTGAACCGCAAAGCCCACGCAGTCTGTCTACAAAAGAGACAAATCAGGAAACGGAAACAGTTTAGTGTTAGACCTTAAACAAAAAGTCAGGAATTAATTGCATAAAATAATTGTTTACATTAGTCTATTGCGGTGATTTCTAGGCAAACAAAAAGGAAATATACTGGTTTTTTTTAAGAGCAGATCTAAAGGTTTCTAGGTTATTCAGCTTTGAAATTCTATTAATTATTAAAATATAAAATTGTTATGATTGTGTCTAAATTAATCATTTAATGTTTATGGACGAAATCAACCTAGCACGGGACAAAGTTATCGTGTTTTTAAGGTATATTCGTTTGACTAAGTGTCTGTTTTTTTTTTTTTTTTTTTTGTTCTCACCAGTTCCCACCGAAAGCAAGCGCGTTTTAAACAATTTGAGATCACCGTGAATTTCGTGTTCTTGCAAATCAAATTTTAATTTTTTATCAAAATTAAACGTTCATTTTTTCACCTATCAGTAGAAAACTGAGAAATTCGTGAGTTCATTTGACGACAACTTAGATTACAAGGTCCAGTATACGTGAATTACTTCGCGATTGGTTCACAATTAATTCAGTTCATTCTTGAGAACACCTAACCAATAGAAGAGGTGTTTTAAAACACCCACCAACTCCCGCACTTATTTGCGATGTGCTAACTGGCCGCTGACTGGCGCAACAGCAGATATAAACAACACGTGAATGTCAATAGTGTACTATTAAACTTGTGGAGTACAGCCAGCAAGTCGTTGAACCCGCGAATTTTCTTTTTCTCTACCTATCAGTAATCAATTTTATAGCTTTGTATTGTTCGAATCGAATGAATACTCATGTGTGTTAAATAGAAGTATGTAAATGAATAACTATATTTAAAATATAATTTGTCGAATTAGTCTTTGTGAACTAAACTACTGTAAAATTACATATGTACATAGGGGGCCTATGTTGGACTCAATCTTTGTTCCGGTGTCTTGCGGTTTATTACTATTCGTTGGCTACTTATTTTTACATTTACATCTTATGTTACAACATGTTCATCTCAAACTGCTATAAAACATTTTATGTTTAAAGGAACAATTAAAAAATAGAAATGTATGTCATGAATTATATTTCTATTTAAATTCAAACCATGTCTAGAACCAAATAAAAGCATTAGTTTGTAAATCATATTACTTTATTTACTATTATCCTGCTAATTGAGCAAATATGTAATTTAATAAAGTATGAATATTTACGAATAGTTTTGTACTACTGTGGCATGTTGTTTTAGATTTGAAAAATAGAGACGGAAAATTTTGGAAATGCAGCTAAAACTGAATTAAATTTAAAAAAAAATTATATTCAGTTACATATACGTTGCGAATGATTCAACAATAATATTTAGTTTATATATATATATATATATATATATATATATATATATACACACATATAAATAAAAAGTTTTAAATGGAACTAACACGAATCCTGTAATATATTAGACAAGTAGAACGCTTGTAAAAATAGTATTTTATGTTCTATGTTTTCTAATTAAGTATACAGTAAAAAGTAACATTATAAACTAGAAACTTAGTAATAAATACAAACATATATGTGTGTATATATAAAATGATATTTACATAATAAATATTGTGTAGATAAACTAAGAGTGAAGTCGTGTCCGCGTTGTTGAATGAGACCATGCCTCGCGCACGAAATATTCTGTCTTCCATTTGCCACCAAAAAAAAAAAAAAAAAAAAAAAAAGCGATTCACGGAAATCGTCAAAATGGGCATAACAATTTAATTTATACTGTCCTTTTTGTTTTATTCACTGATACCCCCCCATTATCTCGTATAATAAAATATTTTCAGCTTACTATAATTTACTCTGCATTTTCCTGTCAAATGTCAACATGGCACTGTAATTTTTTTTTCAATAATATGATAGCAGTAGGAAATAAAATTGATGTTCTTTATCATTGGCAGAATAGTTCATAAATGCAATATAAAATTTTATAATACATTTGGCTGAATAGATTTAGATTTATGATGAGTTTAATTTGACAGGTTTTTGGAGCGCGCGAGCATGCATTGGCTTGTGCTAGCTCCGAAAGACCCAAAATGGCGGACGATTATACCCACTCTTTATAGTGCCTTATTGACAGCCTAGTGCGTGTACCTTTACACATGAAGTTTGTTTGTGAACACATGAGAAAGTGGCCCACACAAATCTATGTGCTCCCTGTCCCAAAATACCTATATGTAAAAATGTAGATCTAAACAAATGACTAAACATAAATAATAAGGTAATACTAATTTACTGAGACAGTTGTGGGGAATTAAAAATTAAGTAAGTTCGCATATTTACAAGACATCTATGTATTAAACATTAAACAAAAATTTATACGAAAATGAATCAGTTATGGTTTACACACACACGTGTATATATATATATATATATATATATATATATATATATATATATATATATATACATATATATACATGTATAGTTCTATAAAGGGTAAAAAGGGTTTGATATATTTTGGCAAACAAGTATGTGCGTAAATATTATTTGTTGAAATGGAAGAGATCGCGGTTAAACATCGTGCTCAAAAAGGCGCCGCGGTTGCAAATCATACTTCAAAGGGGGTCGCAAGACCAAAAACTTTGGAAACCACTGAACTAGAACATTCTAATTACTCCTAATATGGATTATCTTAAAACAAATATTTTGTGAGTTGTTCACTTTTGCATAGTTACGTCCAGTTATTGGAATAAATTATGTTTCTATTAAACCGTTTTTACCTTGGCACCTTTCAGACAGTCTTTTGTTTGCACTTCTTCTCCCTCCTCGAACTGTCCTATCGGAGTGTTGTCAACACGTGCTTGTACAAAGAACCCTTTTAGTGGATGGTCGGTGCTACCAATGATCTTCAAGGTCACACTTTGTCCGGGTTTGATGTAAGTTTTGTCAAGAGTTACTTTGTAAGGAAACGTGTTCGCAGGCTGAATGGGTTTCTCGTGTCCAGGTATCATCGTTTTACAAACTTCATCTGTGTTGGGCGCACCAGACTTGTAAGCACATGCTGTCCCAAGAATTGTTACTGCAGCAATAAACAGTATTTTGGCCATCCTGAAAAACAAAAATATTTATTGTTATGTACTACTAGAACGTCACCACAAACACACTTCTCCTTTGTTTCACAAGTAAAATGAACTCAAGTATGACACTACAACTAATGTCCATGCTCTGAACACAATTATTACATTATTATTATACAGTTAAATTTTAGTCAAAACAATTCTTCTGTTAAAATGTTCGGTAAATGGTGGTTGTAAATTGAATGTTGTGAGTTGAATTTATTGCACTAGAGGCGTGGGTATTTTAATTTAATTTTTGTACCAATCAGAATAAACTCATAAAGGTATTTGTTCAAATGTTTAACTACGGCAGAATACGTTTTCTTCTATCATTATGTAGTAGGCCTATCATACACATCTTCTAATGGATATTTTATTTTGTGCATTTTTCAAGTTTAAGTTTATTGATGAAATTCAATGTTTCAAGAGCTAGACGATTTATATAAACATTTATCGAAAACGAACTGTTTTGTTCAGATACACATTATAACTTTCTCGATTTCAGCTAAAACGTTAAAATTTGCAATAAAATAATTTGTGTTATATTTGCTTTATAGTTTCATGTATTTTTCCGATATGTTTTTAAAAAATACATAGGTAGGTCCGATCTGCCCTAAAAAAATTTAAAAAATATGCATGAGTAACCTTTTAAAGGCCTGTACGCCAAACATCTCTAAATAACTGTACTTTGTAGAAGTTTGATTACAGGTACATCCTACACTTTTTTTTTCATGCCCTCATTATGGTGGACACCATTGAACTCGTGTTAGTGAAGTATCAGTCTGTATACTGGACTCACAATTACCGCGACGTACGCTACGCAAAATGTGCGACGCGAATAAAATAACTTGCCCGTCAATCAGCTTGAAAAGAGGCATTTGTGACGTCTGCGTGGCAAAATATAGCGGACGTGACGTGAAATCCAAACAGAATGTATTTACATTTTATTCGCGTCGCTGACGCGACAAGGCTAAAAAACTGAATTAATTTTTGTGTCCAATTGTTGGCGATACTAGTCAGTTTGTAGTAAGTTAATTGCCTTTATTTGTATTACGAAATATTTTTGTTTGTTGTAGGTAAATTATAACATTTCAAAGAAGACTTTTATTATGTCTTTATTTCTACACATTGGACTGCCAGAAATACATCACAAATTAACGAAAAAAAAAAGGTTAACTTGAACGGCTGTTGTACAAGAAGTTAGTATGTGGTAGCATGGAACTATTTGAGGCGGTTGCTGGAATAAGGTCCTATGGTGCTACAGAACCTTTTTCGAGAAAACACGAAAACGAGTCCGCCATAGTTGGCACTGTCTGCTGACGAAGTTTGATGGGGATATTTCATTTCGTGAGGTCGGTAGAGCTGCGTAAGCGACTTGACTTTAAGAGCTCTTTTACCATAGACCATTATTAAGTTAACTCTGATGATGTGTGTTTACTGTATGTTCGTTAGTTGTAACTTATATGTGCATAATTTAATTGATTATGAGTGAAACTGTAGTTTATAATGATAGGGATAGTGTCCGTAACACTTGTGTGAAAATAAGGTGTGAAACGTAAAAGGATCGACGTACATAAATGGATAGACAATTTGAGAAAAAAGAAACAAAGTGCTCTAGGTTATGTATCAAAGAAAATCAAGGTAGAAGTAAAAGGTAAAATGTTAGCACATTTATCAAATGTTGTAAAAATGAGTGCTTAAAAAACTTTGAAAATTCTGAGCGACACGACATCTTAAATAGTTTTTACAATGCCCAAAGCAAGGAGACCCAAGATACATATCTTGCTGGATTTATGAATCGTAAATTGTCCGACTATAACAATGTTACTGTAGACCCTAAAGTAATGAGGGAGAATACATGGAACTACCAAACAAAGAAAAATTGTTCTGGAGTGACAGTTCGTATAGCGTTTTTATTGATGTTCACAAGGCAGGTGCAAAAATAGTGATGATCCTCCAAACGAAAATATTGCTAAATAGTTCGTTTGAAGAAAAGCGTGTTAAATATGGAAAGCATAAGAAACTGGAAAACAGTTTATGGCAGACGGCTATGGATCATTTGACAGGTATTCCACATCGTGGAAGCCATTACACGTCTCGCACAAATCGGCTATATTTTGACAATCCATAGTTGACGATCAATGAACTTTTTGCTATTGAATGGGACGTAAAGAGACTGTTTTCAAAGTTGTAGGTGTACTAAAACTATTATATAATACTGTTTAGAGTAAGCTTCTGCTAACATGCCACAAACCTTTTGTTGTTCAAATGTTAAAGGACAACATCATTACGTAGATTCTAATTTGCATTTAAAATGGGTCTATCCAAAAAGGGATTAGAGCATGACATACTTAAAATAACCACTAGTTTGGTTTTGGGCTATTAGGCTGGATTTACACATTGGCCCAATAGATTGAGCCAATCTTAGAAGGTAAAAAGGCCAATGGCAGAGGAATGACCAGCCGTCATTTACACACTGGTCCAATTCATGTTTGGCCAGTCATATCGCCAATTTTGAGCGAAAGCAATGGAGGATAAGAATGGACGTGGCAGTTGCAGCATTAATTTTTATGCTGTGTGTACATTTGCAGAATAAAGACAGAAAAAATATTATATTCTTTACCATCCATATGTTGCCGCCATTTTAAGTATTAATTTCCCGTCCAAACTACGAATCTACGATAACAACCAACACCAATGCATAGCCCAATGTGTAAACAAAGTCCAAGTCAACGCCAGTGCTTACGCCAATCCCTTTGACGTTGGGCGAAAAACCGACAATGAATGGCCAATGCTTCCAACACATAGCCAATATTCCAAGATCGGCCAAGCACCAGTTACACGTTGGTCGATTCCTTCCAAGGTCGGGCGTTGGGCCAATGTGTAAATCCGGCCATAGATACAATCACATGGCATGTATGTATTTTGTAAGAGTCGACAATAACCACAGCATGTGTACAGTATTGTACTAGTCGTATATTGATTTGCACATGTATGAGAAAACTTTACACCTCTGTGTCTATGAACGCAGTTTTGAGCCATAGGCCCATATTCTAGTTACCACCATATTTGCATGTTTTTATTTGGTTCGTATTTGTCACGCAACAGTCAAACTAATGTTTACAATTACTAGAATTCTTAGTTTCATATCTCAGCATCATTCGCGTCGCGTCTGTCTCGCTATTGTGATTGCAGTGTAATTTGTCACCCGACAGTTACTGTAGCAACTGAGTCACGTGCTAACAGCTGGCCTCACTGTTGCCAGATGTGGACACTGAAGGAAAACCTAGTTTCCGTCAACTTCTTGTGAAAGCTGCAGTGGTTGCAACACGCTAGCAAGGCTGTGTCTAGCCCCCGGCACAGTCATTTCTTGAAGTTCAAAGCTCTCCTTCGACCCACTTAACACTTTTTAACCGTCCGGTTTCCATGCAAATACACCATGTTGTTTCTCCGACAGCGAGTTATAATTTTCCACGTCATTAATGACACACCACTCGGAAGCTTTCTACCGTACTCTGCCTTATACCTACCATTAAATACTTTTAAGTGATGATATTATGTCATGAGTGTTGCAAATTTGATAAGTGTTTCAAATTGCTTCATTAAATTTCGTACAGTTTTCTTATTAGGTACTTGGAGTTAAATGATTACTATCGCATTTAACGCTTTATCATTACTTAAATTTTTTTATCTTCCGTGAATAAGGAATTAGACTGTTGAATTTTATTGTAGGCCTATCTACGAATTCCCTAATGTGAGTCTGGTGGGATCAAGAATAAATTACGATTCTTGGGTCGACAGAGAAATAACTGACTCTAGAGTGTTCAGAAATCAAGCTATACCTACAACGATCATTGATCGTAATTAAAACCGATCCACAACCACACGTAACGTACGTAAGGTTTTGGGTTTGTGTTCAGACTCTAGACGTGCACAAAAGTGGTTTTTGTACGTGAAAAAGGTTGGCAGAGCATTATGGCATATTGACGGTTTTGGAACGAAACAACAAAAGTAATTTACGACAAAAAGGGGAAGTTAAAAATTTTTTTTTTATTTTTTTAGGTTATACGTTTTTAACGAATACTAAACCTGGATTCACAACCACCAGTTAGCGTACGCAAGAAGTAGTAAGTTGAAAATCTCAATGACGTACGTACGCAGGCTACGGGATTATGTGAATGCTTGCACGAACGCTCAGTGTATGTACTTTTAAACGTACTTACGCACGTACTCTAACTGTTGGTTGTGAATCCAGCGTTAAAGATCAGAAATGTCACGTTTCCATATGAGTGAGTGAGTGAGAGTGAGAGATTTTGGTCAGCGCTCAACATCGAGGTCTTTAGCGCAGGTGAGGGGTGACATGAGGTGAGTATGGAGCAGCGCTGGAATGAAAGGGCGGGGGAACGGGAGATCCCCGAGAAAACCCACCGACCAGCGGCATCGTCCGGCACGATTCCCACATACGAAAATCCGCGGACCGACCCTGCCGGGAATTGAACCCGGATCGCCATGGTGGGAGGCGAAACGTTTCCACTTGAGAGGTTAGAACTGTTTACATGTGAGTTACTTTCGCTATTGAGTCACTGTACAACTGGAGCTGCAGCCAATGAACAAGAAGCTGAAGACAGAAGAGAATACAATACACAAGCAGCGTTTTAGAAAATGCATCGTTATAAACCAGTGGTTGAATTACTGGTGTACACCAGTTCAGGCAATTGTCGAACATACGATTAACGTTTTTGAAAACGTTCCGTTACGAATGAAATGGGATGAATATGCTCATGAAATATAACTCTAAAGACTGAAAATCCTTGAAAGGTATATAATCATTATAATTATTAATTCAAATATACAAATTTAAATCAAATTTACTATTACATTACGTATCTATTTTTAAACAAAAAAAATTCTCATACAGCTATACATTATCGTTTCACTTCCTTCGAAATCCCTTTTTACAAATGTTCAGGTTATATATATTTTTTTTGCGAGACTATTCGAAAATGCACTGCTTGCTGTTCCGATACACATTCACTTACAGATCCATCAAAATATCAGGCAGTCTGGTTGAATAGGTAGATGTATCAATTCCCGAACTCAACCGAAACAGTAATTTTCGAAATGGAGAATGGGGCCGCGGCGGCCGAATGCTCAGACTATTCGCCTCCCACCAAGGCGATCCGGGTTCGATTCCCGGCGTGGTCGGTCCCCGGATTTTCGCATGTGGTTATCGTGCCAGACGATGCCGTTGGTCGGCGGGTTTTCTCGTGGATTTCCCGTTTCCTACACCCCTTCATTTTGGCGCTGCTCCATACTCAACGCATGTCACCCCCCACCAGCGCTAAAGACCTCGATGTTAAGCGCTGACCAATATCTGTCACTCACTCACTCAAACAGCGGTGTACACCTGTGTAGACGTGAGAGAATTTACGAACACGCGGATAGTCCGGAGGAATATTGCAGAATTTCACACGAATTATGCACTTTTGGAAAAAAAAGCCATTTCTCTGTTTCGTCGTGATCTGAGGTAGGTGAACAACGATTTAAAGGTGGGAGGCCTCGGTTATGTTACCCCAATTAATTTTTACAACCCCTTAAAAGGCCCTTAATGGTCAAAATACATTACACAAATATGTCGTAAGTTTTTCGGCTTTTGTGTTATGTTAAATAATTGTAATATTGTTTAAGGTTACGAAAGCCTTGTACTTATGAAAATGACCTCGGCTATGACACCCCAATTAAATTTTACAACCCCTTATAATACCCTTAATGGTCAAATACATTACCCAACTTTACCATTCGTTTTTCGGCTTTTGTGTTATGTTAAACAATTATAAAATTATTTAAGGTTATATATGCCTTATACTTATGATATGGACCTAATATAAAATTTAAAAATGGCCACCACTAAGTTTTTGTGGTGGTACAGGGTACTTTGAGGGCGGTAAACAAACAATTTTAAGTGGAAGACAAATGTAGCAGAAGAAGTTACACCTTAAAAATTAAATTGTGTGTGGTTTTGACAAAACTTACAGAGATGGATACCCACCTTGCATAAATTTCAGAAGGGGTGACATTAATGAAGTTTTTTTGGGGAGGGGGTTAGTTTACATTGCATTGTACAAGCAATCTATAAAAAAACCTGAGTAACGTCAAGGGTTGTTTCAAGCTTGTAAGTTTCTAGGTCTTTGTCAAATTTAATTTTTATTGCTACATCCAACTTATATAATAGGAATAAATAAAAGCAAACCTTAAATAAAGTATGTGTCATTGAAAAGTGTATTAAATCTCTGTATCAGGGTGCAAACTAATACTAAATATTGTACAAGAAACAACGAGGAAGGCTTGAGACATCAATACATTTTTGTGTTTTGTACAATTCACTGAATTCAAATAATTTTTGCCATTAATTTGAGCGAGAGTAATTAGATTACAGCCAGCTCTCCTTCTTCCAAATAAAACAGAAGCCTAAGAATATATTATAAACCATTTAACATCACAGGAACATTCCTGGTAAAGAAAATAATATATGCAATTGTTAAAATTATCACAAACTAAAATTCGATCACATATGAATGTAACATTCACAGTCTTATTATTTTATTAGTAACATAGTGATGAAAGTGAATTCAGAATGATTTGGTAAAATCTGTACGTCACTGAAATGTCAGTCTTCACCACAACCACTACGCTTGCAAAGGCTCGTCCAAGGAAGTCCTGCTTTTCCACATCCACATCTGCTGCTGCAAGATTGATAACTGCAAGAAATAAATGTTATCTCTGCAACCTTTAGATGCACATGGCAGCGACGTCCACAATACCTAGAGGAATTTAGAGTTTTGTAAACATTGGCAACTAAATTTCTCAACCACAGTTTTTTAAAGTAGTCATGACAGACATAAAATCATTGGTTTACCTTCCACGGGGCTGGCTTAGCACCAGATCTGCACCACCCAAAGTCAGCTGGATTGGGAAGCTGAGGATGTTTTTCAAAACTCTGTCTCCAAATGTGGCCTGCTTGGAATGCTGCATGGAGTGTATGAAGTATTAGCTCATCTTGCGTTGGAAGAATATTTTCTTTATCACGGCCCTCGTATAAGACGGATAGTCCAAGCTTGTAGAATGTTTCATAATAAAAGACATTAAGTATAAAAGGGAATTGGAAACTGAGTTTTGATTACAATTGGAAGCGAAACATCCATTGAACGGTTGGCGGATGTTTTTCAGTAAGTCTCTTCGTATAATCTACGGAACTCATGACAGGATAACAGCTTCGGTTTCTGCATCATATTCACATGACTGTAGAAAAGACTGTCCAACATCAACGGAACTTGCCAGGTATACATCCCCAGCTCTGGCATATAGTTCAATATTTTATTTTTCAAAGGCGTCGAAAGTACAGTAGATGCATCACCTCCTAGTTCAGTTATTCGGTCTTGAAAAATTTTCGTCAAAGTTCGCAGTCGAAATATATGGGAGCCACAATCTCTTCTTGTAAACACCTTTCCGTGAAGCTAACTGTCTGTGCAAATGCTTTTTCCCACATTTTGGGGCTAGAGGGTTTTTTTCACATTCTTCTCTAGCTCGCATATCTTTCTTGTACAGTCTAACTAATCAATCTCTGTGGATCCAGCTGACTTTAGGTGGTGGAGATCTGGTGTTGAGCCAGCCCCGTGGAAGGTAAACCAGTGATTTTATGTCTGTCACGATTACTTTTTGAAAAACTGTGGTTGAAAAATTTATGTGCCAAAGATTACAAAATTCTTGATTCCTTTAGGTACTGTGGACGTCGCTGCCATGTGCATCTAAAGGTTGCAGAGATGACATTTCTTGCAGTTATCAATCTTATGTGGATGTGGAAAAGCAGGACTTCCTTGCACGAACCTTTGCAAGCGTAGTAGTTGTGGTGAAGACTGACATTTCAATGACTTACAGATTTTACCAAATCATTCTGAATTCACTTTCATCACTATGTTACTAATAAAATAAGACTGTGTATGTTACATTCATATGTGATCAAATTTTAGTCTGTGATAATTTTAACAATTGCATATATTATTTTCTTTACCAGGAATGTTCTTGTGATGTTAAATGGTTTATCATATATTCTTAGGCTTCTGTTTGGTTTGGAAGAAAGAGAGCTGGCTGTAACCTAATTACTCTCGCTTAAATTAATGGCAAAAATTATTTGAATTCAGTGAATTGTACAAAACACAAAAATGTATTGATGTCTCAAGTCTTCTTCATTGTTTCTTGTACAATATTTAGTATTAGTTTGCACCCTGATACAGAGATTTAATACACTTTTCAATGACACATACTTTATTTAAGGTTTGCTTTTATTTATTCCTATTATATATGTTGGATGTAGCAATAAAAATTAAATTTGACAAAGACCTACAAACTTACAAACTTGAAACCACCTGTGACGTTACTCAGGTGTTTGTCAAACCACACACAATTTAATTTTTAAGACGTAACTTCTTCTGATACATTTTTCTTCCACTTAAAATTGTTTGTTTACCGCTCTCAAAGTAACTTTTTTCGCCACAAAAATATAGTGGCGGCCAATTTTGATAGTTATATAAGGTCAATATCATAAGTATAAGGCTTATATAAATTTAAACAATATTATAATTTTTTAACATAACACAAAAGCCGAAAAAAACCAACGACAAAGTTGGATAATGAATTTTGACCATGAAGGGTATTTTAAGGAGTTGTAAATTTAATTGGGGTGGTATAGCCGAGGTCTCCCACCTCTAATCCGATGTTCACTGACCCCAGATCACGATAAAACAGAGAAATTATTTTTTTCCAAAAGTGCATAGTTGAAACAGTATTCCTCCGGACTAGCAGTATGAACCGCCGATATACGTAAAATTACTCACTATACCCACGGCACGGAACCAACGAGTAGTTAGCAATCGGTGACATAATTTTATGACACTACAAGAAGCAACAGCGAGCCTTGTTTATTTTGTGTACGCGCGTGTTTGTGTGTATCAGACGTATATCGATGATGCGCTAAGAGCGACGCCGGCCGGCACATGTATTGTGATATCGCCTCTACGCCCGAATTCGTAAATGCGCGCGCAGTGTTCTCGCTGTAATAATTTTACTGTGAGACTTGAAGCGCCGACTGTTTCATTTTACTGAAACCACCACTGTACCAAAGTCCGATGTAATTGTAGACCTCAACTCCAGACGAATACTGTACATTATAAATTTTGAGAACCAAACCGTCTGAAAAGTCGATTTTCAGTGAAATTTGAGAGTTTTAAAATAATGCTTCCAATGCGCGTGGTGTGTTAAAAGTCATATTTACAAGTAATATGAAGTGTGTTTCATTTTGGTAGATATTCATTGTGAACGCACGTTTACTGGTCTCTGAGATAAACAGGAACTCCGAACACGCTGCACGCAGTTCGAGCGCCATCCAGGCGGCCCCCGTAAAGTCTTCTGTTCCGGTTTTTAAACGTTAGTCTGGACACTACATTCATTGCTCACTTAAATATGTCCATGTTAAAAAGTGATGGGATGTTGTCGATTAGCCGAGATTAAGAAATGAACTAGGACTACAAAAATGTTGAGACCGTGAATACAGGATAGCTGAACTGGCTTGTATATACTTCCCGCCAACAACGAGACTTTTATGAAGCAATCAGTGCCGACACTCATAGTTTATCAACATACGTACGTGCCTACACCTTTTATAGATTCTCCACTTAGAATTTTGTATCTAAATTTAGCGTGAAAACAATTCCCCCCCCCCCCTCCATTTTTAAATATATTTTTTCGAAATAAAATAAACTTTTAGCCCGGTACATACTATTCATAAATTAGTACAGAATTCCGTACCTAATTCAGTACAAGTAGCATTAAGACGGTGTACTACACTGGTTCCAGACAGAATTCTGCACCTAATTTCACAGATAGAGTTCGTCCTATTTTTCCTCGTAATGTATGTTCACACCCATGCGTAATACACTTTCCGTCACGGCGCATGTGAAGCACGCTAGAATTGTCAATGTGCTTTCAATATAAATAAAACTCTTATTTCGTACTGAACATACGGCCTCTGGATTTACAAAACCTAAATAATACAAGATAGTTTCACTTATTTGGCAATTACACATGTTTCTTGAATGTTAAATAGTTTTCGGGAACTTATAATTTATGGACTGTAACAACCAATATCACAAATATTTTTTTTCTCCTTTATATACCGAAACTAATGAACAGTAATGAATGTGTACACATTAAACATAAATTTCGCTGTGGAATCCTGTTATTAAATCTCAGTCTAAGTTTTTGAACAAAATTAAGTTATGAATTGAGTTGAGAATCAAGAACAGAATGTAACAAGCTTTAGATAATGATGGACTATACTTCGAAGGTGTTCCCTTAATAACAAGGAGTTTCCATATCATAATATAAGGTATTTCTAGAATGTTTGCAAATCTTGGGTGTAAACTTTGGAAAATGTTGTCGTGTAAGCTACCACTGCTTCTTCTCAAGCTTCTTATAATCTTTGTAGTCATACATACTGGGACGTTAAATATTACCAGCAGAACAAGAGTGAATAAGTTACGTTGATAAGTGGAGCTTGCGGTTTACCTCCCAGCGTTCCAATTTTTGAAACTGTCGGTATGACTTCGCTAGAGCAATGTTCGGTTCGATAGCCAGTGTCGGAATGTGGGAAAGCCAATTTTTTATACGACCATAATTAATGTCGAGTCAGGACGAATCGGAATTGTAAGATTCCGATATTGCGATGTGGCATCATAGCATTTTGTGTGACGGCACTGCTGAGTTGGCAATCATTTTAAAGCATAGCACTCTCGCGGTAGCGGATATCGATGAGTTTCACACATAGGAATAATACACATAATCCGTAACTGATGATATGAGACTGGCCGTAGGCAAGAAATAAACTATAGGCGCCGCCGAACTTATGACAACAGCGAAATTCAATGCCGTTTGTACACAAATGGAATAATTTACTAAGAATTTATATTTATCTCATGTTAAACGGAATCTTCTGCTGGATGAAAACGTATTAACATGAGACCAAAAACGACATTAAGTTGACGAGAAAACAGTTCCTTAATCTCGATTGCCTTCCTATTTTAACGAGCGTGAAATCCAATCTCAGGGTCATTTTGTGCAAGAATCAGAATATGCATTTACGAAATGCAACATTACTTGAATCTCCAAAATTCTTTCTGAAAGAAGTATGAATAACCCAAGACCGCGCACCTGCTGTCATCACAAAAACAGTGGAGAGTAAAGCAATTTTATATTGTAAATGCAGTCTCTCACATTATTTCGGATGTAGAATGGTATTTGGTGCTATTAGTGTTCTTTGCGCGTGTTGTGTGCTCTTAGGTTAATACATTGAGATATAAGAATGAGGTGTCCATTTTTTTTTCAACAACCACAAGACTGATATCTCTACCGAAAATGACATTTCGTCATCTGCTTGGCAAGCGGATTTATTCGACTCTTCGCATCCAGATTCCAGTAGTAATTCTGCTATCGAGTGTTCAGGAATACTATCCTATTTTGATTCCGATATCAGACTGACACAATTCCTCTGGCGATTTCATACCGATAGTTTCAAAAATTGGTCCTCACGATATAAGTATCGTTTCGTGACAGCCTGAGGAAATGTAGGCTATCTAGTACATGGAGAAGTTGAGCTTGAGAAGTAGTGGCAGGAGAAACGATCTACTGATTCCTGCCTGTGCTTGCATAGAAGCAGCACTGCAGTATGTCGTCCTGATTTCAATATATATATTTATATATGTAAATATATATAACTACTGTATTTACAAAACCATTAAACTAATTCCAGCAAACCTTTGGGTGCTGTTAGTATTATTTCGGGTTTCAAATATACTAATACAAAGTCTGTTTAGTCCGCCGTGTTGAACTATCGCCTTAATAATACATGTCATTCATTACTTATCTCCAGAATGAATACACACCCATTACTGCAGAATTTACCACGCAACTTAATGCTATTGTAGGGCATGCCAACACCCATGTTTTGGTCTATATCAGTCAAGAAAGTAAAGCCTACGACGCCAATTTGCTTCATGTGTGAATACCTGTATTTACTAAAAAAATCCTTCTAAAAAGCTAAGTAGCGGAAAGAGAGATAAGAATGTTAACTACATCTATGAAAGAAACCTATTTGTTACAGTTCATGATAATTATATATAACTGTAGCTACGATTTGAAATTGTATATCATGATACATATTCTATAAAATATTTTACCTGTAAACCACTATACGTAGTTTGTTATTGGGACTGATGAAAATATTGCACTACAATGGCTATATAATGTAATGTAATATAACATAATATATATCATAGACGGAAGTACAAGTTGATTAACTATTGTAATAATTTATTTCTATACGTAGTAAGGTAAACACGTACTTGGTTGAAAGAACAAAACAAGGAGAACTTATAAAGGATCTAAGTTATATGTAACCAAATTTTCATAATTTCTTACATAATCTGCATGACAGTTATACGTACAGAAACAAGTGAAGTACCACTAATGACCTAGGACATTTTAAAACTATCGTTTATTTTTACGTGCCAACAGAGAGTGTAAAGGAATGTAAATCCAAATTTGTCGGTCGTTATTAAGAATTTTTAAAGTATAAATGTTATTCTCGAGCCTTTCGAAATGTTCAACGCCATTTGTTAATGAGTGAAGCCCAAGAAAACAACAGCATTGCAGGGTATTTCAAACTGTGAGTAATAATGCTCTAGTGATGATAGTGCAACCTACCGAGCATGGCTCAATTACATACCCAGCTCGGTGGCTGGTAGATTCAATGGCGACAACGTTTCAGAGCAGGATAGAGCTATGAACACTATAATTTATTCTCAACTCTATTCCTTACATAATTATATTCATAAATTTCTATTAAGAAATAATTACAGAATTCCGTAGCAAAACTTGTGTGTTTTTTACACGCTATCACAGTTTACTAACAAGTTTCGGTAGATAAATGAGGAAAATATGTTTGTGATTTTGGTTGATATGTTCCAGAAAGTATAACTGTAGAATTCCCTAAAACAGTTACACATACAAGTCACGCGTATAATTGACAAATAAGTGAAACTAATTTGTATTATTTAGGTTTTGAAAAATCCGACGATCGTGTGTTCAGTAAGAAACCAGAGTTTTATTTCTATTCAAAGCATATTGGCAACCCTACTTGTGTACTTCGCATGAGCGGTGGCTGAAACTGCAATGCGCATGCGCGTGAACATACACTCTATTGGATGAAAAATAGGACGGGTTCCTTACTTTTCTGTACCGATTCACGGATAGTGCAAACCGGGCTTTAGTGTAAAACATGAGAAGAGGAGAACGTCTCTGTAAACAACATCTACCAGATTCCAAGAAACGCCACATAACTAAAACACTGATAACAATGTCAGCCAGAGCCAGTTACTGCACATACTCATATTAATGTCATTTCTGGTAGTTATCAAATGAGATTACACTAGGCAAACCGCGTATCACATAGTGAATGACGGGCTGCCTACCAAAACGAAGTGAAAATAAACGCGTTGTGTTCAAAACATCGAAGAAGTAAGAACAAAACGAATTCGAAATATAAACAAAACGTGTGGAAAATATGCTGTGTACGCGTAATTTAACAAAATATTTAACATGTAGAATATATGTAGGTTTGTATACTCTCCGACATTAAACATCTTTAAACCCAGAACAACATTAAAGCGCTCAGCACGATCCTTGTGACAGACAAGTCCTGGTCACGTGACTGATAAATCTCACCAGACTCAAGTTCGTTAGCTGTTGTAAACGCTTATAAGGCATGGAAATCTTCGAACTTTTCACTTTGCACATTCCAAGTCTGGCTTTGCAAACTCCAGTAATGGAAAACAAAAACGAAACGTGAAAACCTGCACAGTTTGCTGGTGGAAAAGGGCCCAGTACTAATATGTTGAGAGGGCCAAAAGAATCCCAGTTCAGAGTAGGTATTTTGAATTTATTTCAATTATTACTATGATTTAAACTTTTTTTAGTCTGATGAATTAATAATCGAAATCAGGTCAGAAAACTGAGCAGCCATATAATTTTATACCAGATTCGTTCATAAAAATACAACGGAATTGTGTATTCTCAGAATTTTTTTTTGCTCAACAGTGGCGTCATAGTCCTTATCATTAAAAATTATCAACTTTTACAAAAAAAAAAAATGTAATGTGGCACTTTTCAGAACGATTTTCAGACGAAGATTCCTTAATGTTTCAGTGCCACTTGTATGCAAGCATATTTTCTGAGCGAGATAGAATTGGGTATTTCATAAACGCCCTCACAAACTCATTAAAGTAAATAACAAATTACAAGCTGATAAATACTAATTCATTACTAAAACCGTTACAAAATTAAATGCTAAATGAAGGAATTTACATGAGCGTATTTCAGTAATGGTATATGTACTGACTGAGTATTATGTCGATACTGCGTTGACCACTCTATTTATTAGGTACCCAATACAGCTTAGAGTCACGACGCGCTGTATTCGGGATTTAGTACATTTTCTTTAAGTATTTCGTCAGTCGGACAGCTGTGCTCTTGTTTAATATGGGCCTTGCCAATCCCTCGTCGAGTAGTTTAGCAGTTCTTGTTACATTCTAGCTGCAAAATAAATGCAATATCATTAATGCAAAAATGAAACAGGAAATGGAAAATGGCTATAAAACTTCTCGATAAACCAAGGTCTTGAAATTAGACCTCTGCACAAACTCTTGCAATTTATGTAATGACAAGTTTGAGCATAATGTAAACATACCATACCATTTATATTGTACTGTAATACTGCGAGTAGGAATGCGCTACATTGCTAAAATAGACTAAGACAAACATTGCCGCGTCAGTATTAATTATACTCGTAGCGTGAATGTGTTTTGATACTGGAAAGCAAGCGGCTAATTAAAACCATCACGATACAATAATGGGTTTTCTATGAGACTTTCTGACTTTCTTTACTCGGAAGTCATATTGATAACCGTAGCCATGTAGTTTTCTGATCCCGGCGAACGTCGGTAAGCACTTTGACCTTCAAAGTAAATAACCTTCCACCAACTGCGCCTTTCGTTAGCCTTGGTTTCTAGCTGTGCCCTGTTATTATTGGCGTGATTTCGCCACTCCCATGACACAGTGACAATTATTAGCATGTAAGGTCAGCTAACTAGCTGGTGACTGGGGAAGTACGTCGAATATTTGCTAAGAATAATGGACCATGATAATGGGATGTTAGAAAAACATTGCATTTGTCCTCCCAGAATACTAACAACTGAACTTAAATCGTTTTTTATTTGATTTTCTTTGTATACCCCCGACAGTTCACTCCACGTATAATAACATGCCAATCCTTTTCGGCTTGTGGTTGAAGCAGGCTGGCCATCGTACCAGTTTCGTTCAAGCCTCAAGGTCACATCTCACTGATAGAACCACGATTACGTCGCGAAAAGATTTTTGCCCCACTTTGTTTCAGTGTCTCACGTGCACATAGGCAGCGTTGCTTCGTGGTTATTGGCAGTGCGTCTTTATTCAAACACTTTTCTCATTTGACTGCACCAATCAGAATAAGATTATTGTGACTCCTTTCGTCTGTAATTTGCCCAGACTAGTTGGAGTAAAATCATCCAAACACAGACGATGTAGCAGGGTACATAACGCGTTGAAACAAAATGTTGCAAAAATATTTTTGCCATAAAATAGTGGCTCTACTCGCTGGAAATTTCGTAAGCGGATTTAAGATATCTCCATATTTTATTTGCGTCTTCTAAGACTTTGAAGAACGTATATAAATATTAGTTGACTCTTATGTAGAAATTATTAGTCGGGTCACAGGGTCTCGTGATCACTAGCTCTTTTTCTACCAAGAACAGTGGCTAAAATTAACTGTAACCTTTTTACTATAATTTTCGAAGAATGATCAAAAGGAAATTAATATATTCTTTCTAAATGCATTTGTTCGCAATTCAAGTTCCCATTTTAATTCGTTTTATTGTTACTTGTATAGATAACAGAATAATATAAAAAAGGGGCAATCTGTTTCATAATATGTTTGCGAAAAAAAATTTCATAAAATTCGTTTAAAGCAAGGCTAGCCTTTGAGAGCTCGTTAAATGCATAGCCCTATTTTTATTGTTGTTGTTACTATTATTATTATTATTATTATTTTATTTGAGGTATTTTATCATCCTTGCAAAATAAACTATCCTTTAAATATTTATCAGGTACCTCTTGAATTTGATACGTTCAGAAATTTTACATAATAGTTAAATCTAACGTACGAAAAATTATTTCCTAATCCAACCACCATTTTGCATTTAACGATACAAAATTCGTGGTTTGAACACAGACTTACGTTTATGCTGATTTTAAGCCTTAGTTCTGTTAAACGTATATTTCTAAATACAATTCGTTCCATTATATAATCTTGCTTTTAAGAGAGGCAGTTTAATTTTTAGTGTTTTAATCTGCGAAGGTTTTTCATGTTAGTAAGATTGCTGCTTTTATCGATTCACGTAAACGCATTATTAATTATATTATTTCATTCAGTCAATAAGCATTTGCCTGCGAGGAGAGTCATTTGCGAAATTCGCTGTAGTTACTGTTTTTCTGTAGGTAATTTTTTAATTACACAAATTTCTTCATTTTTTAAACTATTACCTACCTCCATCCATTTGTAGAAAGTAGTCAACTAAGTTCGATTGTTGTTACACGTGATTACATGCTTCTAACGCATAATGGCCGAAGTGTATAGTCAGTTTCATGTAACTTCAGTAAAGTTTGACATTCCTGACCACACTTACTTTTTATATATTTTGTACTTATCTGATGTAATGTCAGTTGATATTTTTGGTTCTAAAGTGACCTGAGATGTATGTTCCTCCATACATATAGTAAATGTTGTCTTCCGAAGAGACTGACATAACTTCAAAAGGCGCTTTCAAAAGAGCACGAGGGTACAGGTTAGGTCAGTCAAATTGTACGTTTAAGGTGTTCGAAATGTAACCCGAGTGAAGTTTATCCCAGTTCGAATGTTCACCTGACAGCCTCTCTATCAGCTCCTCACTCGCCACGCTCTAGAGCTCCACAGTGGCGGTTACCAGACGAACGAAGCCACGAGCGCGGAAAAATAATAATAAACAGTAGACAGCCAAAACCACAACGATGTGAAATCTAAAGCACTATGTTCAAAATATCAAAGAAACAAGAACGAAACGAATATTACATTTAAATTTAAATAGCATGCCATGTAAAGAATGTACTGCGAAAGTCGTATTGAGGAAAATATTTGATAGTAATAAAATATGTATGTCTTTTTTGTTCCCGCCATTTTAAAACCCTGCACGGAATAACAAGTGTTCATCAAGATCCAGGTGAGCTACAAAACCTAGTCACGTCACTAATATAACCTACCCACTCTGGATGGTGAGCTTTCGAAAATACCTACTGTTAACTGTAGTAATCGGCCAAAGACCTGTCCAAATTTACTCAAGTTACAAGTTACGTGACATAGAGTATAGTAGAAATACCAGACATGAAACTAGTTCGGTCGTGTATCATGCTCTCCCTTTTCCGGTGATAAATGGCATCTGTGTGAAAGTAACTAGCATGTTGTTACGTAATCAGGGAGTCAGTCTTAGCCTTGATGGATACATGCGGATCGATATTTCTAGGTGTGAATGTCAGAACGTTTGTGCCGTGTCGTGAAACAGTCGAGGACAATAGAGAATGCATTCCAGTTTCGCGTTTGGACTGTACAAAAGTCAGTAATGTTCCGGTCTCCCGACTGTTAAATTATGATACATTTGCCGATGTGAGCATAAAGAAGAGTTTATATTTTAAATCGAAATTCAGTACTTTCCTGTTTGAGTGTCGGTTCATATGGGAAAAAGCCCTAACTTCTTTGAACAGAGATGTGAAGAGTACATTGTTTCTTAGTGATGGACCTGAAAATGTGGCACACAAAGACATCACAACTCAGAATCAAATATGTAGTGAAATCAAAGACAAATCATTTTACTTAACATGTTTTAACTTCAGTGAATTTTCTTTTATAAAAACAAAAAATATATAACGATTAAAAGTTGCCGTCATATTGACAAATTTAAGAGATTTGTTGCATATACGCCATAGGAATGCAGAAATTGCTGTAGTCAACAAACATACACATAATTTCGAAATAGGAATGTAGCCGGTTGATAATGGAAAGTCAAAAACGAAAAAGGGATAAAAAAAACGAACAAGGACCGAACAAGGTGTATGAAAATGGCGACTATGATGGCCAAAGACAACAAGACAACACAGTTGAACACAGCGACAGATATGGTTGTGGTCAAGACAATAGTCCTCTGGTGAACTATTATGACACCACAGTTTATAACTTCTATTCTGGTGCAGGAGACTCCAGCAAAATATTTGCTCAAAAATATGGTAAGAACCGTTTCCTAGTGTTGCAATTTTTTCCCTATATTGTCTTTTAAATTCTTTGAACTTCAACTGACGCTTCCAACGTTGAATTACATGGCAAGGTTTCTTAAATCATATTCACGTTTATCCTATGTGCACACATGGAAATATAATGTTTAGTCATCGCACTCGATCACGCGCGACATTATATCTTAACCCTATCAAACACTCGTGTCGGATACGACTACGTTTTTGCGCACAGAGACGTGTTATAGAAGCCGGAAGTTGAATGTACATTGGAAATTACTTTACAAGAAGAGTTTCGAAACCTTTACAATTTCCAAGTAATATAGAAAAAAACATTTAAAACTTTGTTTGATTCATATTTTGTTAAAAGTGAGATGTTAAGATATCATCTATTGCTGCACTAAATAAAAAAACAATTCCTTAATAACATAAACATATGTTTTCGAATAACGTTTCAATAACTAACCAATCGCAAAGGCATCGAACAACTTTTTAAAATTTGAAATAAACAAGACACGGCACAATGAAGCAATAACAACTGTTGTTTTCATTCAGGCTCTCAATAACCTAGTTGGTTCCACACGATGCTGGAATCATAGTTGGGGACAGACTCGACGCGATGGGCGCAAAAGAAAATTCTCGTTATTGTGAACACTATTTTAGCTGCAGCGCGACAAGTAGGTACTGAAAATATAGTACATGCAAATAGTTCCTTGGCACAATAAAGTAACCTCTTCTACGGCAGCCGTTGATGTTTACTTAATTTTATTATTTTTTTCCTTTTATAAGTAATAAATTTTCAAAACCCACTGACATTCTCATGGGTGAAAATAAAGCCACAATAACAATTTTGTTTAAAGGTTATGATTTGCCAATAGTAACGAACAAAAGCTCTCGTAGAGTTAAAATTCCATTTACCTTCAGCTCACCAGTTTCACCCATTTTGGGCAGAAATCTAAATTCCGTTTATCAGTTTTGTCGCGCTCACGATGCAAATAGAATAGAAAACCTTTCTATTTGTAAATTGCGTCGCATCCGTCGCGCTATTCCGATCCCAGCAATAGCGCAAAATAGTGCAGAGCTCTAGTAAAGATGCCGACATTGCGCCAGAAATTCTTGAGCAAGATCTTGCGTAATGCATTCATTACGCGAAATGGGAAGATAGAGCATGTACTGTTTTTTAAAGACGCTACTCGTCTCGTAGTATTTGTTTTCCTATTGGTCGTTCTATTCTAGTTATGTGGCCTAACCAGATCAGGTTAGAGAACAATTGTAATCTGTAGTGTGCGATGAGGGATTCAGGGAAATTAAATTATTTAATTAAACGTATGAGGAGGCGATCCGAGGACTGCAGATATTATTAATGGGGCTCGTAGTAGGCAATCTACGTACCTCAATGGATGACATGAACTGAGGTTCTGCAATAGAGAAGCGCCAGAATGACAGAGGCGTGAGAAACGGGAGATCCCCGAGAAAACCCGCCGGCTAGCGACATCGTCCGGCACTGTTATCACATGCGAAAATTCTGTGACCGTCTCCGCCAGGGATCAAACCCGGATATCGCCTTGGTGTGTGTGGGGGGGGGGGGGAGTGGCCGTTCGCGTGGTTTACATATTAATGTGATAATGTATTTAGTACAAGATACAAGTACTCGGCATGTGATGCAATGTCACTTGAAGAAAGAAAATAAGAAAGAAAGTGTTTTAAATCTGTTTATCGAAGTGCATTTGGATACACAAAAGTTTTTGTTTTACCGTCTAGTGCATACATGAATGAATCAGAAGGTTTTAAAAAAACGTAAAATGTGGTATTTATTTTTTCAATATATTTTCGAAAAATAATTTCAAGAAAACTGACTTCTTGGCATTTAAACTGTCATATAAGTAATAGTATTAATACTGATAGTAGTATTAAATAAATAAAGTTATGGTAATAATTTTTAAAATATGTAGAACATTTTCTGAAACAAAAATTTTGAAATTTTAAACGGTAAAAAACCATGTAAATGACCGCTTAAGAAAAATTTGAAAAGTAAAATGTATAACAAATATATTTGGATACCAGGTTCTACACCCTGCCCGTTTTGCCACCCCCTTTTTTATTCATAGATTTTTGGCAGAAATCTTGTCATGAGAACGCATAACTCAAAGTTCCATCGCAATCGGATTTATGGTATAGGAACTCATACGTTACAAACATATATACAATATATAACTCATTTTTTTCGCATACATTGTTCGCTCGACTCAAAGTAATTACAACTACTGTGGCGGTATCACTTTTTCGAAGTTGAAAGTAAGCATCACACGTACTGTATTCGATAATTTAATGACTAATTGGTACCTACCATGATACTCAATTAATTCTGGAAGCAACAATGTTGAGCTGTAAATGTATGTGAACTTGTTTAAAAAAAATATTCGTGTAGTATTTGTGCACAAAATTTTACGCACAATATTTCAAACGAAATCCTTGTCTAAACAGCTGAATTTTGTCCTAACACCAGGCATGGCTTAGTCAGGGGAAAGGACGTCAGGACATAACCCCCCCCCCCCTGGCCAGCCAATCATAACGTTCTGAGGAAACCTTCATACTTTCCACTACGGTACCGAGGTTATGAAATATAACTGCAATAATATCCAGCAAACAAACTCAATGATTATTCTTTTTCTCTGTGTGTATACATGTAGAGGTATGTATATTGTAACAAAACTATCACTCCCCCCCCCCCCTTCTCCCAGAAAAATAATGCTGACCACGGCCCTGAACCTTACATTATCGATTTACATTTCCGTTACGTTTCTTTGTCGAGCGTTACACCGATAATATCTGTGACTAGCACTACACATATAAAACCAAGGTCTACGACCACTGTGGAGCGCTCAGCAGAGAAACCTATTGTATGGCCAACATTGCGATAACTTCCATCACCTTACACTTTCACTTTCACGTGAGCATTGACAAACACATTGACAAACACATTTGAACGGGGCCTATCACGACCGCGTCGCTTGATACTTACGTTCACTTTCACGTAACGAAACACTTAAGTTTTCATGTTAAAGTGATACGTGAATAAGTAAGAATACGTGATATTCTCGGTCAATTACTTTTCGGAAGAATTGATGTCTTGTTAACGTATCATGTTATCTTTGCCTGTATTCGAATAATTATTTCCCGACATTTTGTACTGTGTACTTACGTCTTACGTAAAGGATCGTAATATGACACCTCAGTCGATCACTTCTTACCTACACTTGAACGTGATAAAATGGTAAGTAAAAAGTGAAAGTAAAATCATGGTAATCCCGATCTAAGTTAGAAGAGCGAAACAGTAGAACTTCTATTCTAGGTTATTGCCGTGACAGGAATTAGACGAGGAATGGTAATTTTTGGGGAACGCCCAGCCAGAACACATCTACGGAAGGAACCGAACTCTTGGCAAGTATCGCTTGTACTGTATTTGCTGTTGATATCAGCGATGTGTGACGTGATTACAGTCACTGGAAAGTGTCGAGTCACGGTGAAGTGTCAATATTGGAGGTCCGTCTCTTGTCACGCATTTGTCAACTACTACCTGGCGGTTGTCATCTCTATCCATTTCTTTATACCTTGCTCTTCCACACTCTTACTTATCACCCTTACCAAGCGAGGTGACGTAACGATATCACATTGAACTCTCATTCGGCAGGACCCGGGTTCGATCCCGGCTCCGGTTTTGGTTTTCCATGGTTCCCTGAAATTGCTCCAGGCGAATGCTGAGATAGATCCTTAACATAGGCATCGCCGACACCTTTCCTAGTTCCTGTCCGTGAGCAAAATTGTTTCTAGGTAACCGTTTCTAATGACCTCGCTGTCAAAGAGACGCAAATCTCAATTTAAAAAAAAAACTCGCCATTTCTGTATTAATCTCTCACTCCCTCTAACAACTCTTTCCCTTTCCCTCCCTTTATAGACCTTTCTTTATCCCGTTCACCCGGTCTATCTCCCTTTATATTCCCTTTTCGCTTCTCCTTTTTTACTTTCCCCCTTCCTTTCACCGCCCCCTCATTTTACTCTCATTCTTTCTCTCCGTTACTCTCTTGACATTGAGATTTCTGTTTTTTTTTTTTTTTTTTTTTTTAGTACTAACGATTTTGCGAACTGTACTAAAACTGCAATTATAAAAACATTTGTATAACCCATAACTATCATCATCTTCATGTAAAGCGCAACGCAATACACTGTTGCAACTGTGTTCGCTGGTGGTTAGCTGATTTTAATGATCTATTTACAGGTGAACGTGCCAATAATGTAATCAAGTGCGTAGAAAATCCTTGGCGAACGGTGTGAACGGCTGGATAGGTGAAACTAGTATCAACGAATTCACTTTTTTTTATCGTGCCAATGACATAGACCTACAGAAACTAAGACACAATTTTTCAAGTTGGTAGTGTGCTTAAAATGTTGTATTTTTTTTTTTTTTTTTCATAATGCAACTTTTATGTTCATTATTTAAAAATAAATGACAAGTGAGGTATATAGAATGTCTTACAGTTATTTAAATTTCATATGATTATTTGCCAGTACTGTTGTGATATGTGAAGTAGTAAAGAGAGGTTAGCTAATTATTTATTGGCTTCAGTCTGACATTATAAATAATGGATAACAAACCACACACACTTAACTTAAAAACATCTATTTAGTACTGACGAATGTCATGATTGACTCTGGATGTTAAAATATAATCATAAATATTAGTTACTAGGAGGCGAATATGAAATCAATAATTCCAGGAAATTGTCCCTTCAACCTCGAGCTTGCAAGGTTATTCAGAGCAACAACTGCCCGGGGGGGGGGGGGATTATAGCGTGATTGACGTTGCTTTGTTGTGCATATACTGAATGTCGTTTGGACCAGCTCAGTAATATTACAATGTTCAAATTCTCCATTGTATCGGGAATGGGGTTTCACCGTGTCATCGCCACGCCCTAGTAATCACGGTCACCGAAGGACGTGAACACGCACAGTTGTGGGAGATAGACAATGTGGACGTATGTCGGTCATGGTATTTCCCACGGTACTACAGTCTGTTGTGCACTTGATAGGCATCGTAACATTTTACGGACGTTTGAAGGTTAGCTCTCAAAAAACAGATTCAATTGCTGAAATAACGTAAAAAGTACAAATAAAAATAAGACACGTTTCGGGTAACTAATTTTTTTTACCGGAAAATAGGTATGATGATTTGAACTTACTCAGTAACGAAACATGTGAATTTCGTCACTTATTTCCACGTGAATGTTTAACTAAATTTCAGTATCATTTGCTCAAATTTAATCGGAAATGTTTCACTCGTTACAAATAACTTTAATAAGATTAAAATACAGTGTTGTTTTTTTAGGGCTCACCACATTCTTCAGAATAAGTGTGTATGTGATATCTATACAATAATTAACTTTGAGATATATATGTATTTTTGTTTATATTTATATAATTTATGAACCTTAACACAATATCCTCGAACATCTGTGTAAATTACTATAGTCCTAACTGAGAACAAAGTTGAACGCCATCACATGAACTTACACATTATATCACACAGTTTACAATTATTTATGTATTATTTTTGGTGGGTATTAAATGGTTAGCAGTTCAAATTTCGACTTGGTTTTATTAGCAATCTGATTACACCTTTTAAAATACTAATATTTCTGCCCATTGTTTATTGTATATTTAGGTTCAAACACTGCGAAACTGAACATTTTCAGGGGGTGGATCCCCGGACTCCCCGCTTCTAGTTACGGCTCCGGTGCCAGAACAATTATGCTAAGATCCTCCTCCTTAAAAATTATTAAGGTCCATGACACAATGCACCTCCCCGCATAAATTAAAATACGTTCCAGTGCCCCTGGGTGGAGCTGAATTGTTGACGGAGAGCCCTCAGAATTTTTCTGGTAATGATGTGTTAAAAGTGACTGAACATGCAACCCTTCCCATTTCTGAAAACTCGTTTGTTTTGGTGCTTTAATAATCATTCATTGCTGCCGCTTGGAGGGCAGCCCTTTCAGGATTGTTCTGGCAATGATGTACTTGAAAGATTGTCTGTACTGTTGCCTTTTGGAATTGTTGCCCCTTCAGGTTTGTTAGGTTATATTACGTTAAGGTAGGTTATGTTTCGTCAGGGGTTAGGTTTAGTCAGGTACAAGGGGCAAAATTCAGACAATCTTTCAAACACACCGCTGCCAGAAAAATCGCCAAAGGCTGCACTTCCAAGAGATAACAATTCAGTTGCCTCATATTTTTGTGATCGTTATTAAAGGCAATTGTACGTACTGGCCCCTTACACCAAGAACACATTTTAAGTTCAATACGACGCACTGGGTACGACTTCCCAGACCGAAATATCTGTAATTTCACTGGAATAATTTATCCCCCACTGATTCCAGTTTAGCGTGTTAATAGTAACGCATGGAAAATAAGGGACTGTAGCTGCAGCACAAGCGTAATGAAACTTGAAAACTTATGAAATGAGTAACAGAGAATGCGTGGTAAAGGAAAGTGGTAGATTGGCTCTCACCTACGTCACGAGCTAGAACCTGTGAGTGTGAATGTTGATACTAAGTGAACCAGTTTCTCTCGGCCTCGTGCGGAAGTAGTTACGCTCGTAACTGGTTGTTCCTCACACACTGGCGTCCAGTATGGCAGTCCTGTGTGTGTGTCGTTGTCTTCAGAACTCTGACCAATGACAGTTCCATCATAGATAGGTAGTAGGGCTTGAGGAGGCAGTTTCCTGCAACTATTCCATTTATTCTCGTTTCTCCGTAACTAATTGTTATGATTAAATATTGACGTTCAGAGCTATCATGGCATGCATAAGCACTTAACTGGTTCTTTTTTGGTTAAGTTGTGTTTTGTGTTGTCCATAGTTTCTGACGTGTGACGTAAATCAATAAATAATTGTTAAAGTTGATAATTATTGACGACATCGTATATTACAACAGTAATGATAATATTTAAATTTAACATTTAAATAACTGTTTAGATATTCAATCATGCCTCATTTGTCATGTTTTTAAGTATTTTACATTAAAATTAGTTGCGATCAATTTAACAAATTCCAAGATTGTATCACTTCAACGTCTTGTCGATAGCGTGTTCATTACAGACAGAGACAATTGCTCAGATAGAGAGGAGCACCAAGGAGATGATTCCTTGCCTTCTGCTAATGCGACCCCTAACCAGGCCGGCGGACGCAGTGTACAGCTTCTGCATACGGAACTGCCCAACGTGCGTGGTCGAAGTCTGCTTAGGAACATAGTTCGAAGAATGTTACGTGTGTATTGTGTGTACACCAGTTTCAGGTTCTTTACAATGTTTAAAACTCATACCCTCGCGGCCAAAAATGGCGCAAATGAATGAGTGATCTTAGAAGTAGGAAAAATAACAGCGCAGAAGGATGATTTTAAGTAACTAGACGTGTGTGTACTTGATATTACTTCATAAAATGCTTAGGGCCAGAACATAGTGTTTCATAGAGGCGTGCTACAAGAAGATCATATGTCAGTTCAGTGACTCGTGAATAGAGGCTAGGGGGAGGCGTTCAGTGAATGTTATGACGCCCTTAACGATACAGCACTTCTAGGCCTAGAAGGCCCAAAATGCGTGCAACCAGGGTGCCATCCCACAATTCACCTGAAGTGACTTGGAGAAACGATTTGAAAGTTTCGATTGAATGTGATTGCCACCCACCAGGCGTTACTGACGATTTCGTTACAATAACGCATTTCATCATAACTGCAGGAACGCCTCCGCCTACTTCTGCCACCCAATTCTAACATAAAAGGCAGTTATGAGTAGGCCTAAATGTGGACAATAGGGATTGAAAATTTTTTGTTGAAAGCAGATGCCGTGAAGATGCGGTAAAAATATTGATATGTTTTATTGAAAGAAAAACAAGTTTAACACAGGGATCTTTCGAGAATCGAATACACGAAGGATATGCGACGCGACATTTAATGCACATAAGAGGGGTGCACTTAGCCTTTGTTAGTCGTGAAAGTACAGTAACTTACAGTTCATTGCATGTATGTTCCATAAATATAAAAGACATAAGGACGTCTACAACTACAATGGTGTTTAAATCTTCGCCAGTCTCTTGAGGTGGTTTCTGATCTTGCACGGTCACTAGTAACTCCTTTATTAAAATGTGAAAAGGAGCGTATATTTGCGACGTGACTTCGGCGGAAGGACTTTCCGAACCTCAGGAACCTCAGAAAAGAAAGGTCCTATATAGGTGGTCGTAGTTTCTCGATGAGAAGAAGTGAAGAGATTTTGTTCAGCGCTTAAGGTTCTTATCTAGGTAGGCTGCGTTGGTGTATGTGAGGCACAAAACCGATGTAGCGTTAAGAGTGACGGCGATCGGCGTATGTAATGCGTTAACGTCTCTACACGCAAACCCCGCAACTGGCGCGCAGAGCTTTACTATTATTCATTTTCCTATGGGACTTTAAGCTGTGACCGTATTATTTTATTTACAGTACTTATGGTTCAAATTTAGCGCCTATTTCTATTATTGTGTTTTTTCGAATACGGTTGGAATTTTCCTAGATACTGCAGTTTAAAAAATGTTTTTTATAGCCATTTTGAGGGCCTTGGAAATTGTGTTTCCAACAAGCAATCCTAAATTTTAAACTGATAGAAATATTGTTTGAAATGTGTTTTCTTTTCGTAGATTTTCGAACGTAATGCGCGTTGAGACGTTTCTTCCAAATATGATTACTTGTAACTCGCTGCAATGCGTTTCAAGGGCAGGTAGATAGGAACCTTAACATCTGGTCTTCAGTTCTGGTAAGGGGTGACATGATGTGGGTATGGAGCAGCGCAGGAAATGGGGAGGGGGGCAGAAGATCATTTAGAAAACACGCCGACAAACGGTATCATCCGGCACGATTCCCACATGTGGTCTAACAACTGCGCCAACCGCGGCCTCTAGCAATATAAGATTGTAGTGATTCACTGTACTACGAAGTTAAGTAGGATCGCAACTGCGACTATTCGTCTCGATAAACTGGCTTGCAACTACCTATAGAAGACCCTCGGCGACGTCTGTCGCGTTTCCTTATGTCAGACTATGTATACTGAGACCAGCCAGGGATCTAACAAAGTCGAAGCTGCGAGAGACAAACACGCTAGTACTACGTCCACAACTTCCCAGTGGCGTAAAAACTTGGGGGGTGGGCAGGTTATACATTGTATGTTAACTAATGTTTCGCAAGTACAATTATATTATTTTTTAAGGGAATGGTCAAATTTAGTTTTAACATATTTTCTTCGTCTTCGCTTCTAGATTACTGATATTTCTTTTCAATTTATAACAATATGAAACATGTAATTTTTGTTTTCGTTGAATGGAACTAAAATCTTTAAAGCAAGCCCTAATTCCTTACTTGAAAAAAAGAATAGCACGGGAGGGTGGTTGTCTAATTGCTTGCCCTTCCCTACAGTGGAGAGACTGTTTCGCTAATGCAAGCTCCATGCCTCGATGGTAAGCCAACAGAACCTGCGTGTTCTTGACTATATCTGCCGCTATTGATGTGGATACGTGATGCTGGAATATAAGTTGTGCTTTCTGTTAGGACTCGGAGCATCCTTTCTGCCGTCTGGACGCTTCTTAGAAATTATATTTAGTTATAAAATAAACGCTACAATGTAATGCGCTTCTGAATGTAATTCGTGCAGAAAATTTGACTTGTAATTCAACACAGGTTTTGACAACTCTGTTTCATAGTTACGAAGACGGCATTTCTTTTATTTGGTTTTACTATGAAACACCACTACTTCGCCAGATTTCGTGGCAGTTTATCGAAGAGTTCTTTTTATGTCTAAACTGTGTATGCTTAGTTTTGTTATGTGTGTATACCAGTAGCAAATCAAGAAGTTTTCGTCTGAAGAAATAAAGTTAAGAGATTATGGTCAGCACTTAACATTCATGTTTTTAGCGCTGGTGGGGAATGACATGATGTGAGTATGGAGCAGCCCCAAAATGAATGGAATAGGGGAAACGGGAGATCCCCGAGAAAACCCACCTACCAATGTCATCGTCTGGCACGATTCCCATATGCGAAAGTTCGTAGACTGACCCGGCTGGGAATAGAACCTGGATCACCTGGGTTGGGGGGGGGGGGGGCAAGAGGTCTGACCACGTGGCACCCTTTTGCTCAGATGAATTAAATATTTACAGATATACGATACCACTACACTAATTCTGAATCATGGTCCAATCCGAATTTAGGTTTACTACACAACTCATTCCGCGAAATTGTGTATGAACAATTCTCGTATATGCCTGGTAATGAAGGGATGTAAGACCAAAGGACAGTCACCAGAAACATTTTTTGTTACTACTAATGGACTAGTGTAGAAGTTGCGAGCATACAAAATCACTATGCTTGAAAGTAACATGTGAAATTTTCTGCAATACAGAGAATCGTACTCTCCCAGATAGCACAACCTACAAATGAAAGTATGACAGGTTACGAATGGAAGACTATTAGAGTCATTAGAAAAACCATTAGTCAGACACTACTTGCGTGCAAGATTATAAAGTTTTTGTTGATATTTAACACAACCTTAAATTTATCTCGTTTACCATTTAAAAATGAGTTGGTTCCATATTAAGTTTCAATAAAAATTCAGTGCATCGAATTTAGGTGCATGTAAGCAGAGTTTTATTAAGAATCAGTTGACTAAACTTAAGATATAAAATACGTGGTGTTATCGAATAGCCTCATCATGAATAAAGCCGTAAACAGTATGCGCGCAGGTAGGTGAAGATGATCGGTCAGTTGCTGTATGTCAGTGAAAAGCGCAGACTTGAAAGACGGGCCTTGTGTATTGCTGCAACTTCTACTGCTGCTGTCACATGATCTCGTGAAAGTTGTTGAAGCTGTAACGCACGATTCGTATTGTTTACATATTTATCTACGTTTCAATTTTGCGTGTTGATTTTAAGGCATGAGCCTTTATCACCGAGAACAAAATGTCGAAGTGAAAGTATACCGTTGAATTGTTTTTATGAACCCTTAATTTTCGGCGAATTCGCGCATGTGCCAGATGTTTAAGAAACAATGTTACAAACTTTCCAGATGATGCTTTGTAAACAATGCGGTAATGTTATGTAACGAAAGTTTTACGTTTGCGCAAATATTAAGGGAGAAATTAAATTCGCTATTGAAAATTGACCTCGGAAACTAACATTTGTTAAAATAATCATAAGTAAGGAAGAATATATAATGAATTTTCTGATGCAATATAATAATAACAAGATTTTTTAATGGTTTCGAATACCTTTCGCGTTAGTAAATAATGGGGTTAATCAAGCCTATTTTGTATACACTGTTTGTCATTGCATTTTTTTTTGTAATATTAAATGACACCGTTTATTTAAAAAAAAAGGTTCTAATGAACAAAAAATGTCGCCATGTTGCAACACCCACAAGTGAACCATTTTGGATAAAATGTACGTAGAAAATGTGAAGCCGCACAGAATTAAAACGCAACTGGAATGTAATTATTTATTTCTCTTTACTTCTGGTTATGTAATTACGTTGGTTTTCAATGTCAATTTTCAGTAGGAAATGTCTCCTTTAAGACTTGCGCCAACCGTAAACTTGCATTATTTAACTTTACCACATTTTTTACAAATAATCAAGCAAAATTTGTAACACTCTTTTTACGAACATCCTGCATTTACTAAATGATATGTGGTATGTCATGAGGTAGGCAAGCACTACACAGGAAGTACTATAGTTGAAGGAAACTGGCGTGCGCTGATGGAACCTTGATCTTTTTTATGCCACGAATCGAAACACCCTACAATCAAGAAGTCTGAGTGTTCAAGGTGAAAACAAGTATTGTACTGTCCTCTACAATTCGTATAGAAGGCGTGCAGTAGTGTACTCAGCGATAGCGTGTCCATTCGTTTGCACAACTCGTCCATTTATTTTGTGCGTCAAATTTTAACGTTTCTATGAAACGACTTCTGTCCATGTGTAAATCTTGTTTTAGTGTATTTGTTTAGTATGTACGTGTCACGTCATGCGATTCTTGATTAGAATTCCATACAGAAATAAACCAGTTTAAGTAACAATAATTTAAATACTAAACTTTCAATTAGACTTTACATACTTGTGGGCGGACGTTGTTGTAGATATTATTGTTAGTCCTTATATAAAGACGTGTGCAGTGTTGCATCTGCTGTCAGTACACGGCTTGACGTATGAGGCATTACACCACAAGTTCTCCAACCCACTCTTGCGAACATTACCTTTGTTAGTGTCATCATGCACGAAGCAGCAACAAAAAAGCTCATGTGATCAGTGAATAACCTCATTGAAAAGATACAGATAATGATAATGAAACGATTGCCATAAGCAGAGTGCATGACTGACGGATATAGTGTTTGTTACGATGCAGAGTTCCTTGAAGAAAGTATTATAAACTTTGGAGTGTTGCCAACGTCCTTTCAGCTGGATATACAGCACAGAGGCCCTCGGTAGAATGTAAGAGACATCAGTTGAAGACCAACAAGGGTGTGCTACCGCAATCCAGAACGTCATTTTGTAGTAGGAAAATTCTAACATACTCGTGCTGATTATCTAAGAAATCTGACTGCCAATTATTCACCTCTGAAACCCTTCACTTAAATCTATGTGCACATGCAAGACCTATTGTTTGATGGGCATGCAACAGAAACTTCGTTAAGGGTAGAGTCCAGAAATACAAATCCATAAACTAGTAGTAGCCTCCACAGTGAGAAAATCCAATGGAAACAGGTCCCCAGAGGAAGGAACCATAGCGAGCTGACACACAACGCAGGAAGCTGCGGTGCTTGGTGCCGAACTGAACTGACTCGTGTGCGCTCAGTAAGCCGCCCGACTGACAACTTCTTCATCTTCCCTCAAAACTGCCTGCAGCTATTCTTCCAAAATATTTAAAATTTCCTCTGAACGCATTAGTTTTTCTGTTCATCTCTCCAAAGAACATGCCATCTCGACTTGCCTCGGTAACTTCCTTTTTCAAGAATTGCCTCATGAAAGCGATCTGCTGGACTCTTCACCGAGGCAGTTTCAGCTCCTGGAACTAGCAGTTAACGTGACAATTTGAGGTGGCAGGCCCTATTGAGGGCCGAGTGAGAAAAATTATTGGACTTGGAAGGAAACTAAAAATTTTTTAAGAAAACAGTGGAAAGTTTTGAGGAGAAAACCTAAACCTGTCCAGTCACCGTGTCCGTGACAGTGGACACGTTGCATAAGAAGGAAACTTCTGTCCATATTTATACGCGAAGGCGTCAGTGTCCAATGAAACAAATGCCTCCCATCTTAGTGATCCACTAGACCCGTTAAAGTCTTGTGCATCTCATGTATGAATGTACTAATACAGTTTGTCACACGACACAACGTTTGCTGTTTCAAAGAAGTTACCTCGAAATATGTACTACACACGTGAACATATCCTACGATGTCAATAGTCAAGTGAATGGATTGAAGCAAGGTGACAAGGGGACTTGCCCCCGAACCAACACGAGACAGTTGGGTTCGGCACCAAGCCTCGTAGCCTTCAGCCCTGTGTGTCTGCTAGCTCTGTCTGTCTCTGGCTTACCACTAACCAGGTAGTCGTGCCAACCACTATCACACTGTGCACACTCTAAGAGTCGCGAGACCTCCCAGACAGAGGACAGTCGTGACATCGAGGTTGTCGACAGGCGGGGTAACTTTCTCCCAACGCGGCGTGGCCACACTTGAGGTGCTCGGCCTGACGTTGGGTAACAACCTATTGGACGAGACGAGTTCATGTTTGGAAAGTCTGTTGCCGCTGCAACTATTACACGTCAAGTTGCCTCTCCTGGCTGGCATTTGAGGCAGACAGCGGCAAGACAGGATCAACTTGCGTCACGACTTCAGGTACACATCAAGAGTCAGTATCATCCGTTGTGCTAAATTTGTATGCATTTCTACTTGATGCAAGAATTTAGGAAGACTTTCTTGGAGAATGGCTATAGGGACTCAATTAACTACCTCACTTAGACATACGCACATTTTATCTTAACTATCAAATCATAATAATAATTTTATTTTTCGCGTATTTATTTTGCAATATTTAAGGCGGCCGCCTGGTGAAGGATGTGTTTGTGTGTGTGAGGTGAAAATCTACGTGGTGCTACGAGCGACACCGGCCGGCACATGTATTGTGATATCGCCTCTAAGCACAAAGTCGTGAACGTGTGCATAGTGTTTCAGTCATAACGTTTTTCTACTACGGGATTTTAAAGGCGTTCAGATGACAAAAACGCATAATTTTATATTTGTTCGAAACAGTGTTAGTTTTGTAGACTTTACGTGTGACTAAATTTTTCACTTGTAAAAACATTTTAGCTCTCATTGCGGCATGTCAAAGTAAAAAATTTCAAGTTACGGGAACATACGAATAACAAAAACCAACAAAAGTTACACGAATTAATTAACTTATTTGAAATAAGATGTAATAAGTCATATATTAAAAAATTTAAGAACACACAACGGAATTACTTTGCAACTAAAAGAAATCTTTATAAAATGGCAATTTTTTTTTTAATTTTTTACATTTTTAAAAATATACGTAGGGACTTTGTTGTACGTTTTTCAATATTTTAATATGTGGTCCATAATGTCTAGTTTCGGTGTAAATTACTTCATTTGAGTAAGTCACTTGGATTTTATTATTCCTATGTTTTCGTAACTAGCAAATATTTATTTTGACATGTCACTGCCAGAAAACTAAAAATTGTTTACAAGTGGAAAATGTAGTGTAAAATGTAGTCTCATGCAATGTCTGTAAAACAGGCGCTATGTTTTACAAATACGATATTATGCATTTTTGCTACGTGAACACCCTTAAGCGACCCCATAATTTTATTGAACCCGTCACTGTAGCAAAGTTCAATGTACCATTGTAGACCTAATTCCGATCCATATAACTTTTAAAACCACTCTCTGAATAAGCCAATTTTAGCCAAGTATGAGGACTTTAAAATAATGCTTGTTCACAATTTGTCTGAAGTGTGTTTAATTTTCGTAGATAAGCATTGTGGACGCACATTTACTGGTCTTTGAGAAAAAAACGTAACTCCAAACACGCTGCACTCAGTTCGAGTGCCAGCCAGCCTTAAGGTCACTGTCTACCTTACTTGCAGTCCACGAAACATAAATGGGGAATCAATGTCCAACACTTTCGAGCAAATCGAATTCTTTATTAGTTTTCTTAACGAAAACTGATACATGAGAAACTTTGCTAAATCTTCATCTTTGATACTTAGTACCAAAAATTGTAGCATATTTTAAAATGTATATTTCTCAAGAAAATTATGAACCACTAATTAATTAAAAACCGTTTCAATTACAATAAAATACTGCTTGAGAAATCTTTGACTATAACATTTATTATTTGAAAGAATTTTGCATTACCAAGGTTTATTGAGAATAAACTAGTTTTAACGTCGATTTCTCATTTAAACTCGGCTTGATAGGTAGAGAACTGAAGATAATATATCTCCTTTTAATTTAAACTAAACAACTCGTTGTTTTATTTGAGTACAAGAATAAGCGTAGAATCATATAACGTATATGAAGAAACCAAATCAGTTTTCCGCATTTTCTACATTTTGTATGCTAAAATAAATAATTAATTGATAAGAAGTGAACAATTCTCTTACGGGCACGATCTACAGCAGTTGTCGTTAGAATGTTATATATACATATTTGTACGAGATATTTTTTCTTCTTCTTTTAGACATACATTGTGACGATGTTTGCTTATGGAAATTTTTTATCTCTCATAGTTTTTGCTCAATGGTTCGTCAAAATCAAAATTTGCACGTTACAGTCTCATGTCCGACACTAAAAACAACTGACATACTGAACTGAAATATTTCACAAAACAACTAAAATGTTTCTGTATTAAAATAAAATGCTAAAATTAAAAAAAATTAAAAACCCAGTTAATTTTTACAAATACAAAAACTTTATTTTCTGGATTAATATAGACCTTGCTTTGAATTGTTTCATTTTTGCATGTCAGTTATTTTTAGTGTCGTACGCAAAACCGTCACATGCCATTTTTGACTTTGAAGAGCCATTATGCAAAAACTATGAGAGACAAAAAAAATTCGTGAGAGAAAAATCTAGTCACAATTTGTGTCTAAAATAAGAAAGATAAATATGTGGTATAAATATTAAAATAAAATCATTATGATGAAAACTGCTGCAGACCGCGCATTCAAGGCTCAGCACCAGTTGACACGTTGGATTATTTTCACTTGTTTGAAATTCCGACAAGAAAAATTTGAAATTTGCTATTATATCGTCAGTAATATTTACCTTGCGCTACAATACAAACATCGCAGTTGAACTTTTAACGTGTATTTAGGTTATAATACGTCCTGCAAATAAAGAATATAATAAAAATTGCTGTATGTACTGATTGCGGCCTAAATGCACGTTTAAATTTCGTCTGTGATGCTTGTACTGCAGTGCAGGGTAAATAAAATACACGCTCTTATAACACATTTCACACTTTTCTTTTCAGGATATTAAAAAAGCTAAACATAAAATAATCCGACAACAAGACTGATGTGAAGCCTTAAGGGTGTTCAAGAGGGAAATTACAATTATATATTTGCGTGAAATAGTGTTAGTTTTGTATAAATTACTTGGGAGTACATTTTCCTCTTACAGAAAAACAATATCTCAGCCAGTTTTCCCATCATTGTATTTCAAAGTCAAAATTTTCATATTTTTTCTTCATACAAAACTTGAAAACCAGTAAACATAATGAAATGGAAAAAATTCACTTCAAAACTACTTGCCCCGATCTACGGCTTGAAGCATATAAAAACCCATTACAAAAAAAAAATTTATGTTTAAAAAATTTCAAAATTTCTTACTAATATTTGTTACTTTTAGCAATTTTTTTTTAAATACAAAAATATTTTACAATGGATTTTTATATACTTCAAGCGGTAGACCGTGACATGTAGCGTTGATGTGATTCTTTCCATTTCATTATGTTTACTGGTTTTCAATATTTGTATGAAGTAAAAATATGCAAATTTTGACTTTGAAATGCCATTTGGGAAAACTGGCTGAGCTAATTGTTTTTTTCGTAACAGGATAATATACTCCCAGGTAATGTCTACAAAATTAACACTGCTTCATACAAATATAAAATTATGATTTTTCCCCACTTGGACGCCCTTAAGGATGAAATATATATTGCTCATGTTTCGGACCAAATTAACTTTATTACAATACTATAGCGTTATACTTCTTTTTAATGTAATTATGTTGATAATACAAGTTATTTATCGTTCATCCAAGTATGTTGTTGTATTGAAATTGTAGTTTATTACCCGAAATACGTCATCCTTTCCATTTTTACTTTATGCAATAAATTAATGTATGCAATACAACGTGTTACATTTATAGCTACTTTCCCTCGATACGACAAATGTTTTAATAACGACATATTTAGTATAATTTAAGTAACATTTAACAGCTATGAGGTATGTATATTATGTAATGTAATTCACACTGAGAGACAAAACGAGAACAAATATTCGCTGGAATGAACATTTCTGGTTCATTTTGGAACTAAAAATATCTACTAACATTGCACTAGACATTTGTAACATACAACAAGTAAGTGACCTCATAACTGTCAAAATATAGTGAAGTTAAGTTAAACATAGTGCGCGTAACTAAACACGTTCATTTCAAATGTACTGATTAAAATACATACGAGGTGATTTCATTCTCGTTAAGCCAGACTTATACATGTAAGACACGGCAGAGTATGGATTCCCAAAAGTGAAATATACGTTAACCTAGGTTCTTTCTTTTCGTGTAAAACTTAAAATATCTTCTTTGTTCCCTGAGTTATGAGAAAACTATACAGCAAAGTTGACAAGGATCAGTCCCTCATAACGGTCGAAACTATGTTCTACTATATATGTTCAATATATTTTATACTTTCGTGATATATCAAGGGCCAAAGTGCGAAAATTTTAATAAATGAGAGGTTTTAATTTTAAAAATAACTGTGGTAATTATTGTAAGAATTTGTGTATGTATTGTAATAAAATTTAAAAATTGCACTTTATTGCCACGTTGATCTGCAGTTTGCAAAGGATGTTACAGAGAATATCATACGGTAAAGAATTACATTAAAATTCAATAAAGAGTTTACACGCAGCCGTATTGTAAATGTCATGATAAGTCCATGTTCCAGTGTTTCTACTCTTTAAGCGATAATTATTTTTTAAGCCTAATTAAAAACAAATTTCAAAAATCTATTCGTCAGTTTTGTTTAAAATGGTTGTCTACATTTTGGCTAGTACATGTTAAGGACATTAAAAACCATAGTTGTGACGAGTTGTGTAACTAACGAAACTATTGTTAATTGACAAATTAAAAGTGGCGAACCACTAAACACTGACTGAAGGCGAACTAATTGTCCTATCCCAATGAAATGTATTGTTGACGTTGCTTATAACTTCAAGAAACACTTGCACCAGTATGTATAGGTTCTGCAGGATACGGCGAGCACTCTTGAAGCCCTGGTTAAGATTTTACTTTCACGATGTTTATAGTTTCCTGCCACTTTTTAATGTAAACTAAATTTAACGTATAAGGTCATAACAAATAACATTTTTGTAATAATTATCGTAGACAAGGAGTCAGTCAAAAGTGCACACTTCATCATGGACTACCTTTACCACTGTAACTAATTATCCTTGAAACCTCCAGTGCACAATATGTATTGCACGAACGTTTATAATTGTGTTAGAAACGTAGTTTTTAAATTTATTTTCTACATTGTTGTTTTATAACATTTTCTTCTGTGTTAATTCACAAACTTTTAAAATCAGAAAATGTTATTCCATGAACAACCTTAAGGCAACGAGTTTCGTTGAATATTATTTTTAAATACTAAAAGGGAGTAGATATCATACAACCATCACATACACAGTAAAAAAATTTGTACTTTTACAAAAAGGTTTTTTTTTTGGAAACCAGTTTTCCAAAGTTTTTGGTAACACTACAAAATTTTTTTGTAAAATTTACAAAAAACATGTATTTTCACAAACTTTTTTGTATATTTACAAACATTTCTGTAACTATACAAACAAATTTTGTATATTTACAGCTAATATCTGGTTAAGTTTACAACACTTTTTTGTAGTGTTACAAAAAAATTTTTGGAAACTAGTTTCCAAAAAATGTTTTTGTAAAATTACGAAATGTTTTGTAAAATTTGTCAGGTCTCCTACGTTTATTTTGTTCCAAATCGATAAATTTGCTCGTTAACGTTTATTTAACTAGTTCGCAAAGGTGTTTACGATATTTGTAACCACTTTAAAAGGTTTGTGACATCTTACTTTTACCTGACTTAATACGTTCTGATATTAGTTTACAAGATTTTCCTTGTAAATGTACAAATTTTTTTTTTACTGTGTAGATATGTTAACAAACTGTTTTTGCTATGCAATCTGATTCTCTTAAAGCACGAAACAATTGTAGTTTTGGCTACTTATCAACACAAATAAGTATTTCAAAGTCGGCAATTAGACAAAAGAATTTAATATTTTCATTTGAAAAAATTAAAGTACACAGAAAAAAAGGATTATATATATATATATATATATATATATATATATATATATATATATATATATATATATATATTTGTTTAGCTTAAACGAATGTTACAAACGTGTTTGTCAGCTTTGTTTAAAATTTTTTTCGCTGTGTTAACTAGTTTTCCCAGACAAGAAATTATACGGTTTCGACAAATAAGTCAATGAAGCAAAATTTCGTAAGTTAAATTATTATCTAAAACGATAATATTCACTGACTTGAAAGAAATAGCTACCACGGTGGAAACCATTTTAAACAAAACTGCCAAACATACTATGATATCTGCTCACGTTTAGACTTAAAAAATAATAATCGCGATAACGGTAGAAACAAAGGGAACATTGTCTTAAAATCCAGTGTCACTAATCATGCTAAATTTCTCTTTATTTCTTCCTGATTTAAAATAAGGTAAATTTATTTAAAACTATTTCAATAAGATCGTAGCTAATTAAATTAACTTTCACTATGTACAGAGTATTCGAAACACTAAAGCATAATTACGAAATAATTAGTTAATATAAATTTTAAGATAATGAATATCCCTCATCACATAATAAAGACTAAATAACTCATAGAATCAAGTCAGTCCAATAAGACGTACCAAATTGTAAAATTTTATGTTTCTTTAAATAGGCATTACCAGTAATTTATTACACACTTTATTTGTTATAAGAAAATAAATAATTTTAACAAAGTAGGTGACACGGTGCAGTAAGAATTAAAAAAAAAAAAAAAAAAAAAAAAAACTGCAGTTCACCAAACCAGCATTAATATGATACCGCGGTCCTTTAAACCAGTAATGTTAGCCTCGTGCAGGGATCGTACTAATACTTACCTGCCTGTGTGAGCGTCCTAGTTCGACGACAGACAACGGAGTGTGGTTTCAGCCGACTGCGCCTCCGTTATACGCAACCCGCTGGCATTGACACGGGCGAAAGGAAGGTGGGGTGCGGCGAGGGAGGGGGACGACACGCACCACCCCTCATTTTCTTTCTCTTTCTTTCCGTTTTTTTACTCGTAATTCTTTTTGCCGATTGCTACACGCGGTCTGCGCTGACCGACACGCGCGTCTGAACCGCGTTAATTTCCCCGCTCCTCAGAAATACTCGGGAGCATTCGTTTTTCCTCCTTTATCACGGAAAGACAATAGACGTATTTCAGCGAGGAATTGTTCACAAGCTGTTAGCAAGACTTTGCGGGAACTGTTTGCATTTACAAGAGATCGCTAAGATGCAATAATTTTGTTAACAGAAATGGCTACCACCATGGAGTTACGAAATTATGTTGTTGCTGATGCCTTATCAGGAAAAGAATTGGACTGTATGAAGCAAAACACTTCTTCACGAATATGTCTGTTGGAAAATTGACTGCTATTATTTTTTTTTTTTTTTTACATGTACAACATATTGAATTGTAGAAGGAAATTGAATTATGCAGCTGCAAAAAAATGAAAAATTAATATTGTGTCATTTCCTTTCAAAATGTCTTAAGTCTCGTCCATATTACGCTTAAATACAGTTTATATTGATTTCATATTTATTCGAGATAAAACAGGAAATAATAGTAACGGTAAACATCCTGTGAACAAACCCTGTAACCATCCTCCTGCCTCGGTTACCATAAACGTGCAAATACCCTCAGTCTGTTTGCAGCATGTTTGCAAACACTGTTGTAAACAGGAGTGCTATAATGCTCTATCCACAGAATCCGCTAACGATTCAACTGCTAAAATACGCCTACTGCCACATACATTCACTGGTATTGTAGTTTCCTTACCTAGCAAAACCATCCTTCGATAACTAACTTAAACTAACTTATGCAATTTTGAGGGAAGCTTCTTCTTGCCACGTAGGCACCCATTAAGAATGGATTTTTCGAAATTCGATAATTTAGGGGGTGAAAAGGGGTGAAATGTGTTATCAAATAATCCCAGATATCTCATTAACCGGGAAAGCTATCATAACTTGTTTAACTTCAACATATTGCCCAAAGAAATGCATATTTGAGAATTTTTCAATTTTGTGAAATTCGAAAATTAAGGGAGTGAAAAGCCGTAAAATGTGTTGTTCACTAATCCGTGATTTCTCCCAAACCATTTCAGATAGTGAGGTGATTTTTTTCTGTAAAATGATGCTTAAGTAAATATCTAAAAAGTGTTTTTAGAATTTTTTGAAATTCGTCCTTGAAAGTCCTTAAAAAAATAAAACGTGTATATAATTAATCTCACTTATCTCCTAAACCAGCGGAAATATTGAAAGTTTTTGCTTTGAAATAAATCTTACGTAAATATCGGAAAAGAAATTTCAGGATTTTTTAAAATTCGTTCTTGAAAGCTGTTAAAAAATATAATGTGTTTTCAAATAATCATCTGTGCCGCTTATACCCGTTGAGATATCGAGATGATTTTTTGATAAGAATAAAGCTTATGTAAATACCTACAAAAAATTCAGGATTTTATGAATTTCGAAAATTATGGACGTGAAAAGCAGTAAAATGTTACAGTCTCCCGAAAATAGAGAATGATCACGGAGAAATAATTCAACAGTCGTTTCTTTTTGCCAACCTACGCATAAATAAAACCTCTTCGGACTGTAGCCTGTACACACGAAAGAATTATCACGGCCTGCCTTTAAGCATTCACTTATGTATTGTATAAAGTCTGTGGTGTTGGAGGGGTGGGGTTACGGGTTCGTATCCCGTGCAAGACTTTGCGATGGGAAGTACTATGACATCATACGAGCATATTGCGCGTGCTCTTTACACTGAGCTAAGACAATTTATATTTCACTGTTATTGAGTACGCCAGCTCTTAAATGCCTTCATCACATATTTTATCCAGAGTTACTGTTTACATTACATAGTTTCACGTGGGCAAAGCCGTAGCCGGGCAGCTATTTTATAGAGAAATTAAGATGAAGTAATAACAAAGATGTTCTGCAATTAAAGTATGCTCAGTGATGTGGACTGGATAGAGTTGTTTACATTTGTTATTTTAAAGATATACAGAGAATATAGTAACACCATCAATTAATACGTAATTAAAATAGTTACTCTTTTCTATAGTAATCGCGAGCGAAGCCGCAAAAGGAAAGCTGGTGTATATACAGGTACAAACGCAAAGGTGATTCCTTATGGAAAATAAAGTAGGACATATGTAGGACACTTTGTACCTAAGTGAAATTGAATATCGAATTTGAAAACCGTATTTATTTTAAATATCGGAAACATAATTATGTAAAACAACAATACTCTGAACATTGATTTGTGTTATAATAGTCTTCAAACCCACATCAAATGTTGGTTGATACATTCAGCCATTACTAAAAGAACAGGGGTGGCCACCATCTAAGTGGACTAAACGTTTGTGCCATCGGGATAATGGAACATTTGACGATGTTTTATCTAGTAATGCGAGCTTTGTAATAAAAATGGTCCTTTTATTGCAACTGTCTATGGCTCATAGTTTTCGTGAAAAATGCACGTGAAGCTTTGGCTGAAGGAGAGGATAGGCAATACTGCGTACATTGTGTTTGGAAGTGCTGAATTGCTCTGTCCAAAATGGGTTAGAAAACATTACACACGAAAAATATCGTACAGTAACTTGTAAGGGAGATATCCACCCTTACAAAGCGACGTTTTACAGAACAATAATTAAATCTAACAGACATAAGAAAGGTATTGTGAATAATTACATTGATTGTAAGTATTTGCACAGCCACTATTGTGGTGTACAACTTCGAGAAAAACGAGGGGGTGGTACGGTCCTACCAATGTGTGTGTAACATGTAGGTATTTTGCATTGCTTTTCAAAGATGTAATTACAAATACATAATACAAGTCACCTTCACGCAACATGTTTATGTGAAGTTGTACACCATAATAGTGGCTATGCAATACGATCAATGTAATCATTCACATTACCTATCTTATTGTCTGCTAGATTTAATTTTTGTTTGGTAAAACTGCGATTTGTAAGGGTGGATGTCTCCCTTACAAGTTACTGTACGATATTTTTCGTATGTAATGTTTTCTAACCCATTTTGGATAGAGCAATTGAGCACTTCCAAACACAATGTACGCAGTATTGCCTATGTCTCCTGGTACTCTATCGCTTCAGCCAAAGCTTCGCGTGCATTTTTCACGAAAACTATGAGCCCTAGACAGTTGCAATAAGAGGACCATTTTTATTACAAAGCTCGCATTACTAAATAAAACATCGTCAAATGTTCCACTATCCCGATGGCACAAACGTTTAGTCCACTTAGAGGGTGGCCACTCCTGTTCTTTTAGTAATGGCTGAAGGTATCAACAAGCATTTGATGTTGGTTTGAAGACTATTATAACACAAGTCAATGTTCAGAGTATTGTCATTTTATATAATTATGTTTCCGATATTTAAAATAAATAGGGTTTTCGAATTCGATATTCTGCAGCTCATTACTCCCACAATATTACACTTAGGTACAAGGTGTCCTACATATGTCCTACTTTATTTTCCACAAGGAATCACCTCTCTGCGTTTGTACCTGTAGTTCAGGACCACCCTGTGTGTATATATATAAATATAACTCATTTTAAACCACATAGCAGCAAACAGTGTATAATGGGCTTTACACCACTTGTGTTCTGAGCGTTTCAATTATAAAGTCTGGTCGAAACAAAGTCTTTAAAATACGCTTCAATTGTTTTATATCAGCAGAAAGTTTTTCACTTTAAAGGCATAATTAAATTTCGTGAAAGAAATTTACTAAAATTTTTTGTTTGAAAACTCCTAAAATAGCACTATTTTGCACCAGCAAACCCAACAGTATGTTTTGAGGCATGGGTAGACATATAAACTTCATAAAGTTCGCCCCCCCCCCTTTTTTTTAAAGACTCTACTTTTTTAGCGATATTAATTATTTACGCCTAAACGAAATCAGATATCAAAAATCTGTTTGGCAGTTTTGTTTAAAATCGTCTTCTCTGTGTTGGGTGATTTTTTCAAGGCAGTAAGTACTACGGTTATAGCTAATTATCTAACTAACGAAACTCTGGTTGATTGACTTTGTAGTCGAAACCGTATAGAGTCCCGATTTGTAAAAATTAGCTATCACGGCAAATACATTTTTTCCTTTAAAAAAATTACTATCGCAAAAACAATAAAAAAACAGAGCATGGCCTGAAATCCGCCATTGGAGGAGGGGAGATGTCTGGCTCAGTGGCCGAGGATGAACGAATGTCCCCGACTATTTCCGAGGAGCGAGAAAGTTAACGCGACCTAGACGCTCGCCTGACCGGTGCGGATGGAAAGCGCTGATCGCTCGCAGATGATGCTACGTTATCGCTCGTAGTTGCTCAACTACACTCGCGTCGTCTGTGTAATTTGGCGAGTGCGTGTTAACAACCCCTGTATTCGCTGACCTACTTCTTGGACGAGTGCATTCAACTGCGTGCAAGGACAATATCGCGAAATCTGAATGCCTTGTCGGAAACCTATTAAAAATTATCTGCCAGCATTACAGTGTCATCTGGCATTCCCTTCCGGACTTTTCTTCTGATATTAAGTGTGCAATTTCTGCAGTAATTTCCGCGTAATGCCACTGTTCATATCACAGAGCGATTCAATGGATTCATAATTTTGCACTGAATTTTTTCAGTGGCAATGAATACGATAGTCTAGACACTAAAATTGCCAAACTCACCTATGATTTATGCTGCTAACGAGTTAGTATACTGCATAGTTCACTGAACAACGGAAGAAACTTACTTATATCTTGGAATATTTTTTTCAGGATATTCGCAACGCTGCTGTAACAGCAACGCCTAGTCAGTACTCGAAAATAAAAGAAAATTTAATTGCCATTTCTGTACGCAGTCGAAAAATTCCTAGGTTGACATCCGATAAATTGAGACACTGGAAAATCGCGACAGTCTGCACAGTAAACTAGAATGCTGCGGTGGCCGAATAGTCAGACCACTCGCCTTCCACCAAAGTGACCCGGGTTCCATTCCTGGCGGGGTCGGTCCCTGCATTTTTGCATGTGTGAATCGTGCCGGTTGATGCCGTTGGTTGGTGGGTTTTTTTCAGGGACCTCCAGTTTCCCCGGCCCTTCATTCCGGCGCTGCTCCATACTCACCTCATGTCGCCCTTATCAGCGCTGAAGACCTCAATGTTAAGGTTCGGCATAAGTTGCCATATTGAATTATAAAATTTTTGTGAAATTATAAGAAGAAAAATGTGATATAATGCTTATAGTGTTAATTCTATTTACCTTGGACTACTGCACGAGCTTCGCAGTTGAACTTTTAACACGTATTTAGGCCACAAACAGTCCGGCAAACTAAGAATATAAAAATTATTGTTATACTGATTGCGACCAAAATATACGTTAAAAGTTTAACTGCAATGCTTGTACTGTATTCCAAGGTAAATAGACTTCAAGCTAAAACAACAAATTTCACATTTTTCTTCAAAGATTTTTGAAAAGAAAAATCAAAAAATATAATAATCCATTAATACGACTAGTGCTTAAGCACTGGCCAAAATCTCTCACTCACTCGCTAAATACATAGGAGTGCAACGGACGACACAGACGTGATTTAGATGTTGGTGCGTCTCATATTGGTCGTAATAAACATGAACAAACTCTTAAACGTAGTGCAGTATGTAAACTATGTTTACATAAAAAAATACAAAAAAAAAAAAACTTCCAGACAATAACGGCATGTAACTTTCAAGATATCACACATGCTGAAGACATTTTTTCATGCTCTCTTGCACTGCGGGGAAAAAAAATCGCTTTTTCAGACTGCTGTCTTTCAAAACATACGAACATGGCATTGTGAATGTGCGATAAGGCATGCATTGATTGTACTTTGCTAAAAGACCGCAGCCAATATAGCCGCCGCTTATATGTCGTTACAAATGTTCGCCAGTTAAGGGACTTGCGCCTGAGAGTAGAAGCCATACCGTCTCCATTACTGCTGCATCAGTCTTGGCCGTATACAACTCTTCACTAGGCGACCGCAAGGTGGTCGTGTTTTCCGCGATCGAGGCCTCTGTCCACTCTAAGGTTGTAGCAGAAATTAAAATTTGTAACGAGAAAAATCAAAGCAGTTGAATTATATCCTTATTCCTCACATTGTGAATGTGCCGTCCCCATATTTCAAATGAAATTTATGCTGTGCAAAAATGTATCGTCATTCACTTGAATGCTGCAACCTTAGAATGGATAGAGTATATAAGTGACGAAGCGACACAGTATATGCATCACGCCTCCCCCACCCCCCTGGTCAACTAAGTTCAAGTCACTAACTGAGGAGCAAACTTTTAAAACCAGACAGGTCCATCTTATCTACCTGTAGAAAAAGTGAATAAACATGATATTTTATAGCACTAACTGAGAATAAACATACCCATATCAATAAGACATGTGTTTTTTTATGGAACCCGAGTTCATACTTGTATATAACACATCTTGTTTACTTGGAAAGGGCATTTTACTCATTTTCGGGATTTTGGACATGTCTGGTTTTGAATGTTTGCTCATCAACTGTCGTGCAGTCTTCTCGCCGACAATCGCCTCTGCAAGACATTTAGTGACGACATTTAATGGTGACCCTATCAATTCATGACGTTGCAAGACAATAAAGGCGTACTGTACACGCCGATATATTTTAAAAGACTATGCACTGATATTTAACCGTGAAAACACACATTTTCGCCATTTCCGGTCGCTAGAAAGTATGCTTAAATGTGCAGTGGTGGACCTGAAATGACTATACACACGTGTAATGTACTCTGAATGATATTAATAAGGAATTATCTTTCAGGCTCGTTAAGCAGTTTTCTAATTATCTTGTTATGACCGAAGCTCTGCACGGCGCTCACGCCTGCGCGGACGGCCACCTCAAGAGCTAGTACCACTCGCCATGATTGAAGTTATCATCGTATCTTCCCCTTTAAAGATTTTACCAACAAGTATGTGAAGAAATACACACTGAACCGTAAACTGTAATATTCCCAAAAAGAAACAGTTTTAGTAACTAGCAGGACTTTTATGCTGTGATTTTAAAAAATTAGTACCTAGGCCAATTTTAAACTTGAGAAGTGGTATATTCTATTAAGAATATTAAAAAACCGACAGTGTTTTCCCACATTTTTATATATGACATAAATTTTCTGTTGCGTTGTAAGATACAAGTCAAGCATAAGTTTGAAATTGGTTGAAATAAATATTAATTTAATAAACAAATAATTGAAAGTTTGATTTCACTTCAAAATTAACAACATTGAGCTAATTATAATGATGAGTTACTATATTTTTCGGTGTCAGAATAAAATAAAAACATTACTGCAAAGCCTCCCCGTGTCGGTGATGAACCAAAAACCACAAATCAAAGATATTTACTTCATGACGTTGCGATGACTTCAAGAAGTAGGTCTACTTCAGCTGGAATTTTGTTTTGTGATGAAATGAAGTAGGCGTTTTTGCGATCCTTTTTAGGTATGAAAATATTGGCGCGGGATATTTTTAACCCTACTTGCGCATCAGAGGCTCAAAAATGACGTAGTCTTAAGGGCTATCTTGAAACGCGCATCAAATGTCGCATCGTCTCACCGAGCCACCGAATAAGTGATTTTAATTAGCAAAGTGTCGTAGTAGAGAGATTCCGACGTTGTCTGAAGTGTGTTTTATTTTCGTACGTTGGCAAAATGGGCACACGTGGAATTGTATAGTAGAAAAAACCTGTTTACGGATACACTGCGACGCATTTCAAGTGTGGGGTAGGCGGCCACCTTAAGGTTGAAGTCGAGTCAAATTTCTTATAGTTCTGCAGCCATTAATACAGTAAGTGCATAGCTCCATAAAAATTGCTCCAGGAACTGCCAGGATTATTCGAAATGATTGATTCAAGTTTTATGTAAAAGAGGAATGTGTGTAATTTATTACAGTTTAAAATAATCCTTTGCGACATAGTTATTTTATGTGTAAATAAATTAATAAACAAAGAAAATTTCAATTTCTGACCTTGGAATCGGTAGATTTCTAGTCAAGATATGTTACAAAGACATTACTTTAAAAAATACTTCAACAAACATTTTTAAAACTATTTGCTGCAACTGACAGTTGCACAATACTCACATAATATGTTAGAATTGCATTAAAAAGATAGTTTTATTAATACCAATTACACTACATATTAGGGCTTCAGATTTGGTTATTTTTATTCATACCTGAAGCCTGTGTCGGACACAAAAGTTTTTACATACATATTAAGATATCGCAACCGTATTTATCTTAAATTAATTAAATTGACAACGGCGATCAAAATAAGCCTATAGTTACGGAAAAACTGAAATTTTCATAATCTTTATTGGGAGGTGCTGCAGTCCCAGTTGAGTGGCAGAAGCTGGAACTACTTGAAGAAACTCAAATTTGAATGAGTAGAAGAGCAGATGATGGCTTGTAGTGTATGGCGAAGAGGACGGGAATGTCTGTGGGAGGGGAAGGGGGTACACCTGTGTGTCACAATAACAGTTAGGCGAAGAAGCAGGAATATGGAAAGGGAGGGGGCGGAAGGGAGCGTGATACATGTCTTTTACGCCAACACCACTCAAGCGAATTGAGCTTCTATCATACCAACCACACGCTAGTTGAGCAGCACCCCAATACGTACAGGCATGGACACAATAAATGGGCTGAAATGTTTTGAGAGCAGGGGCATAGGAACATTTCGGAATTGGAAGGGAGGTACATCTTGGAACACTGAACTATTCTAATGAAGCGGAGAGGGGTAGTTCGGGGGTCCTCCCCCAGGAAAATTTGGGATTTCAAGGTGTAAAATTGTGCACTTTTAAGCATTTTTCATATTTAGATATGCTAAATGTTACACTTGCTTAAATAGTGCTATTTTTTAGAAAAACATTTTAGCGAAGTTTTACAAAGAGACAATTAACAATACAGGAGCCAAGCCCACAAAAAATTAATTTATATATAAAAAAACAAGAACACTACACTCTGTAATTTAGGTAATCAGTTCTTAAATTATGCGTAACCAAAATATTACATATTGACAACATCCTTGTGGCAAACAAAGTGATACAACAGCATCGGTGCTGTTTGCATTGCAAGCTTCGTGTAATAATCAAGGATCTGCATAGCAGGCTACTAAAACATAAAAATAAAATTAGGGTAAATAGTATTTCTTACTAGAAATTCTATTAAAGGTGCATTTTAATTGTTTAGAAATCTTCACGCTTACTATGTCCATCACGCAAATACTATGGTATTTACGATAAAACAATGTGCTTTCAATCTTTAAGGAAATAATGTGACAAGGTTAGCTTCATGGAAATATACATAAACATTTCATATTTCTATGAAGATTATTTAGCATGTATTATTCAGTAGTACGGGATTACATGTGTTACATGGGCTAATTGTTGTAATGTGATAATATTAAAATGTTGCTTCCCGGCAAGTCGTTCAAAGTATAAATATTTTCTTGAATTTTATTGTAAAAGAGATTCTACTACCTCGCATGTCGCTTCCTGGGCTTCCACACCATGTAATCTTAGATACTAGGACTTCAGGCGCAGATAGAATTCAGTCAGCATTGAATTAAACAAAAAAATTAACAGTGTGCCCCTTCTTAAATGGCGTATAAAGCTAAAGCTACTCATCCACCTTTCGTCTGTGTGTCCGTTAACCACGTGATCTACAGCCAATTAGCAGCCTCCTAAAATGTTATCCGTCCATCAAAACCGTAACAAACTTAAACTTTTGACAACGAAGAAAGCACATACTTATTTATGAAGTCACCTTTGAACACACTTAGAGGACTGTGAATATTGGTTTAAACAACTTTCAGTATTTTCTATTCGGCCACTTGTTGTAACGTGATTTCCTCTTTTGAAGAGATTTTTTTTTTTTTGGACAGCAATAACATCTAGGTCTTTAGTGCTGGTGAGGGATGATGTGATGTGAATATGAAGAGGCGCTGGAATGTAGAATGGGAGAAACGGAAGATCCTCGAGAAAATCCTCTGACAAGCAGCTTAATACGGCACGATTCTCACATGCGAAAGTCTGGGGACCTACCCAGCTGGGAATCGAACCCGGATCACCTTGGCGGGGAGGCGAGTGCTCTAGCTCTAGTCATTTCGCCCACCGCGGCCCTCTATACATGAAGCAGTCAGCAAAATAATAACGAATTAAGTTTTTTTTATTTACATAGCGATTTGATTTGTTGGAACGAGTTTCAGGCTCGCAAAATATTTTCCAGCTATTAATTTACACATGCTTCGGTAGTATAATTTTCCTTTTGTTATAAAAACGGTATATATTTTATGTTTTATTAATTTTTTTAAAATTATATTTATGCACATATTCATCTTTCTGCTGACTTATTAATGTAACGAGCCAGTGGCTCGCACAGGCATGCGAATGAAGGGCCCCTTCCTTCCTCCATCTGCCTGCTCCTGGCCCCCGACCCGCTCGGACAGACTGACGTCTGACCAGTGGCGGATTTAAGCACTTATCTTAGGGGGGGGGCGGAGAGTATGCCTTAAAAAGTATACATACGCACCCCACGAACGAAAAGCGGGGGTAGGTGCAAAATGGTGCTATTTCAGGAGTTTCCAAGCCAAAAATTTGAATATACTACTTTCAAGAAATGGTTATATTTTTTACGATAAATTATGCTTGTAAAGGGAAAATTTTGTGCTGATATAAAAAAATTGTGACGTGCCATGTGGTCACCACCCCAATTAATAAGAAGTAATAGCCATCAATTATAAGAAATTACAATAAATTACAGCTATAATAATAAACATGTCATGTGACGATTCATTCTTTTCGTCATCGTGTCAGCATGCCGATATTCTCTATGTACAGAATTTTATTTAGGAAAAACAGAAATGTATACAATTTGTCTTTGTGGAAACAGCAGGTGCAAGCGTCTGGGCCTTCTCGCCGCCACTAACGCTTATGTAACCTCCAAAGCTACCAGGCGGGAGGGGAGGAAAGCCAGCCTATTGTGTTTAAGATACAAATTTTAAATAGTTACAATAACTGGAATTTGAGGAATTTTAAGAATAAAGAAACATATAGGGTATTAGTCAAAGTGCAGCTAAATCAAATTAAATAATTATGTAATAAATACGGTAGTGGCAGGAAGTTAAGTGTCCTCGAGGGGCGGAAGCTTTCTCCTGATTGGCCCAATTGAATCAACGTCTGCAGGGCAAGCAACAGGGAAGTTGGCACCAAACAGGAGCATGGCTAGATTGTTGACAGATTTTTGGACAGACGTTATCGAACCGCGGAAGACGACGTTGAGACGCAGATAACGACGGGCGGGTAATACCAGGGAGTCAGTTCAGGCACCGGACGACTTTCCAGAGACGGTGTTGAATGAAGAGATCGACGGGTCGGAGTACACCGGCGGGTGTTTTCAATTTATGCATCGGGACGCCTGCGAGTTGCGGTATTCGGACCGGTTATTTTAGAAGTATTGCAAAGCGTCGCAAGTTAGGGCGGCAGACCGCTGACAACGCAATGGCAACCTTCGACACAATTTAGCTACGTATTGCTCAGACTAGCGGGTGTATAATCATAAGTGCAAAACCGACAAACCTTGCACAATAACGACCATGCCACGGGAGGACAGAGAGAGCTTGCTACCGGGTTTAAACTGAACTTGCCGACATCCTATTACTCCACACACTTTACACCACAAAACTTTAGGTCGTCACAAATTAAGAACAATTTCAATATTCTGCTTAGACGAATCTTTTTTGGTTGTGTAAATTCTTGAAAAACGTGCGACCTAGTACATTTTGCAATAAATTTGGTTCTGCTGGTCGACGTATTTTCTCGGGGATCTTCCGGTTACTTCGACCCTTCATTCCGGTGCTGCGGCGTACTCAAACCCTGTTACCCATCACAAGCACAAGCACAAAATACCTAGCTGTTAAGTGCTAATCAAAATCTCTTTACTAATTCAAAAGCCTCGTGTCACGGGAACTTACACCCAATTAAAACCAACAGCTTTATTGAATCTAAAAAATGTATACTGAAATTAGATGCCACGAGCCAATGGCTATTCGCTCAAATATATGGACACAAGAATAAAAAAAAAATTGTTGTATTTTTAAAATATTTCTGAAAGTCTAGTAAACATCCTTTGCTTTATTAGATTTCTTAAATACAAAAATTTGTTGTTTTGTGTTTTTATAACTGTAAGCTACAGCCCGCGACATTAATTAAAACTCAGCGTTAACTATTTAACTACCGTTATTCATTAAGGTTTCACTGAGATATGTTCCCGTAACGTCAAAATTTTTACTTCGACGTGCAGTATTGGGTAAACTATGCACGATAAAATACTGTTATTCAGATGATAATATATAACGCTATTTCGTACAAATTAAATTTTGGAATTTTTCACACTATAACGACCTTAAACTGCTTTCACGGTATAAAGAAACCTAATAAAAACGAACCTGTGTCGCAGTATCAGCATCGCCGTCTGCTGTTGCTTAACATTTATGCGGTTTACTAAAACTATGTAAACAGGTTATTTTCTCTATCTTCCTAGTTACTATTCAACATTAAAACATAACGTAAAACACTTCATAACAAATATAGTTGAAACCATCACTTGTTCACTCCACTAGTGACTGAGAGTATGCGAGGACAATGTGTCGTAGTTCGTAATCCCCCCCCCCCCTCTTTTTTCTCACTTCTTTACAACTCCCGATTGTGGGCCGTTATTTATGACAGGGCCTTGATCTGACCAGTCTTTCTTCGACCTGACACACTCGCTCTCCTGCTGAGAAAGGGTCGCAAGGGACTTCACACAAGAGAAAAAACAGGAACTATATCCTCCCTTCAGCACAGCACACAGCGCTTTTCGAGCAAGAACGAATCTCACTTACGTAAAAAGGAGCTTGAGAGAAGGGAAAAAGTTGTTTAGCAATATTGAATTTTGCAGTTATGATCACATAAAATGTACGTACTATATGAGTGTTAAGGTATTTGTGAGTCTATTTGCGTGGATGAATATTATTATTAACAAATATTTATTTGTAAAAATGTAATGCTTCTTCTGTATATATTTTAAAAATTTACAACACAAAAAAAAACACAACAGGTTTTTAGGGGGGCGGTCGCCCCCTCCGCCCCCCCCTTAAATCCGCCACTGTGTCTGACGTCACAGACCCCAGACGGACATCAACAATCCTTTTGAATGAGTGGGCACCTGTCCATCACCGTTTGACAGGCATTCAGCTTGGGTGTGACTGAGTGTTACCGAATTGTTGGGAAGGTTCAACTTACGTCACCCAGCACTGTCGGCAACTTAGAGAATATTCTGGACGTCGATGAAGTGATGTATAAGCAGGTTCGTTGCGAGCCGTGGAAGAATCTGATTGGCGATTACCCAGTGAGTGTGCGCGGCGAGCGAAACGAGGGAGACCAGTGAATGAAGATGAGGCTGTGCAATTGTGGACAAAGGTGACTTTCCTGAAGTGGTGTGAGTAAGTGGGAGTGGACGAACAGGTTTAAGTGTATGTAATTGTGATTGGCGAAACATTTCTATGTAGAGACTGCATGACTGGAGAACTGAGCGAGATAAACATTTAATTAGCCTTTATTAGAATAGTAAATTAGACAGTTTGGTAATCTGTGAATATATCTGTGTATGTTTATTTAGAGAGAGTGGAATGCAAGTGTTGTGTAATTAATGTAGAGTGTTTTGTAGAGTGTATAATAAATTATGAACCTTAACTTTAGTAATTTTATTTAATTATATAAGCCCTCCATCCCAAGAGAACCTGGCTGCGCCCAGGACAGCAAAGTTGTTACAGTAACTTATTTGGTAGCCTTGACAAACCAACGAACGAACGACACGTTACTAATCCTTGTAAATTTCATGCCTACATACATAGAATTTAATGCTGACTACAAGAATGCTTTGAAACTCCAAAACCATTTCACCATACCTCCATAAATTTTTCTTTCTCTTTTATTTTCTTTTTTTTTTTTTTGACGCAGTGGCGTACCTTACATGAAAAATATTGTAGTGTTTTCTAGTTAATTTTGTGTAATGTACTTTGACACTACATATCTATAATCCCTCTATATAAAATGAAGAGCCCCATTTACACACTCATACACCCGTCATTATGTTAACAGTTATATTTGTGATGTGCCTTTGTTGGAGATATTAAAGTATATGAAGACGTCAGCGGGAAAGGATTGCTGGAACAGATCCTGCAGTGAGTGGGTCAATTAGAGAAACTTCAGATGAAATGATTGTTGAACAATAGCGAAATAGTGTTAGGGTTAAAGCCACAACGAGAAAGACAGAGGGTGCGGAGATTGAGTTGCGGTTATCGTTGAAATAAAAAGAAAATTTTTAACAGAAGTTGAGTGTGTGACATTGGGAGTATTGCTTTGGGAGTAGAGTTGGGCTTAAACATAGTTGTATACCATTATGGTGGATTTCAAATCCTGGCTATGTCAAGCACAGATATATTGTGTTGATAAGGAGTTTAAAAATAATAAATAAATAAATCTTTTTTTGTGTGTTTTTTGAACTGAGACTATTGTGAATGGAACACACTTTACATTTTTTCTTTCAGACTCAAAGAGGTATTTTAATTTGTACTTTAAAGTAAGAAATTCTTTAAACTATATATATTTTTTTTCGTAACATACTTCTATTGCACAAAAATAATAAAGTAGCTTAAACTAGTAATCAGAATTAATGGTAAATTAAAGCAATAACAACAAAATACTGAGGAACAAAGAAACCATTTAAATTGAAATAATAATGGCTGTTGTTTACTGAGGAATGATATCATCATCGAGGCACTCTCACTATAGTCTGTCTTACTGCCTGATAATCTTTACATATCAACAGCTTTATGAGACCCTAATCCTACGTTCTTAATAAGAAAGCTACACATATGAGATCATGCATCTGTTATGCACATTGTATGACGGTCAATATGCGCCCCACCAATATCTACAGAACCGAAGACAGATTTTACTGTAGCTTCTGAACATGTCTTTCATGGCTATATTCATAATTATAAGTTAAAAAAAAAATATTCACCACGAAACTGTGGATGAGTATCTAGAATAACACTTTGAGGTTTGTAAAAAATAAATACCTCACCCGATTATTTTATTCCTTGAACCCACTCTTCTACGCTTATAGCATTATTTTTATGACTGATAGAATTTGACTTCAAATTGAACTGATGTACCCAGCAAATGCAGAAAGTACTGCCCGGAAGCGGGCCGCTAGCGGCATGCCGAAATTCCAGTTGCGGATTGATGTCTTTTGCCAGTAACAAGCCGATGTCTTTTTGGACCTAAGGCTGACAGTCACCTGTCAAGTCATAATGACACTGGACAGCTACCGGTTAGATATCAAAAAGATGTCTTGCAGTTAGCAAAGAAGACGGATTGCTGGTGACATAAAAGAAGCAGGCCGGTGATGGCTGAGTGTCGGAAAAGCACTGGGCCATTGATGGCTGAGTGTCGGAAAAGACACCGGGCCGTTTATGGCTGAGTGTCAGAAAAGACACCAGGCCGTTGAAGTCTGTGTGTCAGAACTTGGAGGACAGGAGATGGCCAAAAATCAATATAAATGTGTTTCCAAAAAGTTTCACTTGCAAATTAAAATTGTTTTTTCTAGTGTTTCGTCCATGTCACCATGTACCTGATGTAATCACACAGTATTAAATCTGGATGTTGCAAAAATGGAATATGTTAGGATCGAACCAGCAATATTCCTATTCGTAGTCCATCGTCCTAAACACTACACCACACCACCTCGCAAGTTAAAATTCTTTTCTCTAATGTTTCGTCCATGTCACCATGTGCCTGATGTAATTACACAGTATTAAATTTGAATGTTGCACGAATGGAATATGTTAGGATCGAACCAGCAATCTTCTTATTCGTAGTCCATCGTCCTAACCACTACACCACACCACCTTGTTGAAACTTACACATGAATCATATAAACAAGTAACTGTTCCAGGCATACAGCTGATTTAAGAATGAGTTTACAGACAGGTAGTGTATATAGGATTTGCTTATTGTTTATTGGTAGTCTAACACAGAACTATTGAACTAGCACCATGTGTCAGTAATACACTAGGAAATGAATAATTTATATAATAATAACTTATTTTTATACACAAGCTGTTCACCATCAAAATGCAAATAGCATATCTGTGTTCATTCAATATAATTTCCTTAAAATGACCACAGGTCAGTACGTATCATACCCCCGACATATTACAGCTGTCTGAAAACATACGCTGTGCCGTTAATGGCCTGCTCTCTTCTTGCCTATATCTTTTATACGTCATTAAAAAGACAGCGGGCTTGAATCTTTTTCGAGATAGAACGAAAAAAGTACACTGCACCGTAAACGGCCCGGTATCTTCTAGCCAATATCTTTTTAAATTAAAAAAAAAAAAAAAACAGCAGGCAATTATTTTTTTAGGGACATATAACTACTGTCCAGAAAAAAATACCGAAATGTTAACGACCCGGTATATTCTTGCCAATATCTTTTAAGAGTCTTTAAAAAGACAGCAGGCAATTATATTTTAAGTGACAGATAAGTGCTATTCAGAAAAGGATACCAGTATATTACTGACTCGGTATCATTTTGCCAATATTTTCAATGGTATTTAAAATGACAGCGTGCTGGTACATTTTTCGCGACAAATCTGCTGTCTGGAAAAGGACACAGCACATTTTAACTGTTTGGTATCTTCCTGTAAAGCAGACTAGTATATTACTTTTCGTTAACAGATAAATGCTGTCTGAAAAATGACACTGTTTGGTATCTTCTTGTCAATATATTTTTATTTTCCTTAAAAACACAGCAGACTGGTATATTAATTTTCGTAACAGATAAATGCTGTCTGAAAAATGACACTGCACAGTTAACAACCAATCATTCTCTTACCAATATATTGTAGACGACCTTAAAAAGATAGCAAGCTATTATCTTTTTCTTGAAATTTTTTCACTGTCTGAAAAAGGTCACTGAGCTGTTAATGGCCCAGCATTTTCTTACTCATGTCAAGACAGTGGGCCCGTGTCTCTTTCGTGAAAAATGGCTGCTATCTGTAAAAAGTGACTGCGCTGTTAACGGCCAGGAGTTTTTTTGTTGATTTCTTTTTAAGTGTCTTGAAAAGGATAGCGAGCGGACGTCTTTTTCGCGACGGCTAATGTTAATCTAAAAAATACATCTTACTGTTAACTGCCTACTGTCTTTTATCATGTTGTACACACTTGAGTACAGTTTTGACAACGGCTAGACATCTTTCCGACAGTTTACCATCACTTTGTGTTTGCTGGGAATGCATCTAGTTGTTGTCTTTTTAATGACAGTATATTTGTATCTGGAAAAGGACCTCGCGCCGGTAACGGGCAGGAATTTTTTGGAGATAGTTTGGTGAGTGTCATAAAAAGGACATCCACTGGTTGTCTTTTTAATGGTAGCTTACCTGTGTCTGGAACAAGTCATCTTGTCGGTATCGGGCATGTATCTTTTTGGTGATAGTTAGGTGAGTGCCATAAATAAGACATCCTGTTGTTGTCTTTTTAATGACAGCTTACCTGTGTCTGGAAAAAGACATCTTATTTGTATCGGGCCAGTATCTTTTTTGCGATAGTGGTTTAAGTGTCGTACAAAAGATAGTGGGCCACTGTCTGTTTAATGACCGCTAACATGTGTCTGGAAAAATATATATTGCCGGTAATGGGCCAATATCTTTTTGGTATTGCTGGTTGAGTGTCGTAAAAAAGACATCTGACAGGTGTCTAATTCATGGCAGATTGCCAGTATCTGGAAAAGACATCATGCCGATAATTGGCGGATATCTTTTTGGCGATTGTCGGTTCAGTGTCGGAAAAGACAGCGGCCCGCTGTCTGTTAAACGACAGCTAACCAGTGCCTGTAAAAATAAAACCTGCCGATAACTGGCCGATGTCTTTTGATTCAAAATTGGTTGAGTGTCGGAAGAAGGACATCAGGTGGGTGTCTTTTTAGTGACTGCTTACTGGTGTCTGGAAAAAGACAAGAAGCTGGTGTTGGCCCGCTGTCTTTTTGTGTTCTGCAGACACTGGAGGACAGTTCAGACAGCGGGCAGACGTCTTGCCGACAGTTTGTGTTTACTGGGGCGCGTCTAAGATTTGTATGTCTTTATTACCGATGAAATATCTTACACTGTCCAATATTTTGCCAAGGGAATTTTAATTCTAAGCTGACGAGCAATCTAATTTTCTTTCTACCTGTGTTAATATCATACGACCATGTCTGCTATGTGATCTACATGAGTCTTACAGTAATGAACTGCGATATGTTCCTCTGGATGAAATACTACATCGAGTATGGCGGGCAATGGTAATTTACTTTGTTGCTACCAGCTAGTTTATAAGTGTGTCGTACATGTTTACCTCGTGAACTAACTTCGCCATTGCGGTGACAGATGAATGACATTCTAGACGAACAGTCTGTTTGAAGGGTGGTTTTAGAACGGGAAATTATAAACTTTCATACCTGCTCCTTCTCAGTTTTCCACTTCCAGATATAAAATTATTCCTTATTAGGAAAATCTAGCTTTTCACTCTGAATCACTATATCTTATTGTGATACACAATTTTCTACTGTACCTGTTTCTAAAGACTGACTATATTCACTTCTTCTCTTCTTTATATGTTCCTGGGCATAGAATACAGAGGGGCTATAGAACGAAAATTTCCATATTGTCAAACAAGACAGACGTGAACCTAACAAAAAACCAGCATAATTTAAATTTGCCTGCAAGACAGGAATTTCAAATCAAGACTGTTGCCTGTTCTATAACCATATTGTTTCGTACAATAGTTTCGTATATTAACCCATTTCAGCACGATTAACAAATAATACAGTATGTAGAGAATCTCGTGTATTTATTATTAATACCGAAATGGGTTTCTATATCAAACTACTGTACAAAACAAAAATATAAAAATTAAGACACAAATTTTTCCATAAATTTATACATAAACTTATACATTTATAATTATATACACAGTTATATTTAAAACTATATATAATATTATATATAATTATATAAAAATTAAACACACAATTATACACAATATTGCTATTCATAAAGTTTTATCTAAAATTTGTTTGGATAGCATACAATATGTTTATCTACGGTATTTAATAAAAATGCTGCTACCTACCAAAAAATATTAATGTGAGGTTAAAATAAACAAGACAAACTTAAATGAACTTTTATTACGAACAGCTCCCAAAGTATACTGACAAAAATATCACAAACTGATAAAAAATTACAATAGACAATTCATTCAATCAATCAATTATTAATTGTCATTTAACATGGTATGCAACAAACATAGTCAAGTAATTACAAAACAATTTAACATTGATACACTACAAGGTAATGATAACAATGACATCGTATAATAATTTATAGTAACGTAAAATGGGTTGAATAGGGACGCTGCGGAGAATAGGAACAAAATTAGAAACAGATTCGTAGCTTAGACGTTAACCTTAAATCAAGTTGTATTTTAGTCCAAAAATAATAGTTTATTTGTAACATTCTGCCATAAAATTGCCCCAAATTGCAACAGTCTTCTCGAGGCGGAATGATAAGTTTTAGATGTTGCTCCTTCATGATTAGACATTACAGTAAACATTCTTTGCAGCATATTATTTCAAATGAATTATAGAGTACTTCATACCAAATAATAAATGAATATCAACTTAAAAATACAAAGTAAAATAGAAGTGACATTTTTATTCATTTTAAAAGAACATACATTATAGCCGAGCACTTTGCCGAACCATATGGCAGAAAAGTAAAACATTAAACTCGTAGACGAAATTTTCAATAGTTGATTTTCTATCCGGCCACCACCAAAACCGTTTATGAAATACAAAGGTTTTCTTTACTGGACATCCTTTTCAAATATCTTCAATTTTTTATATTTTTTATTTATGATTCCGCAGTAGGCGATACAGCGAGCCATGAACAAATGAACCCTCCATGTACGCGAGTGTTTTGTGACAGTGGGAATTACCATTAGAATTTACCATTCTATATCAATTATTTCACTAGATTTATTGTGATATTTAGGCGGCTTTTAACATTTAAGGTCTTACGAGTTATTTTCTTTTGATTCTTTATATTTAAATTATGTATAAATACCTTTCCTTATATTTATAAAAGTCGTTGTTTTAAGTCTCTAACCTCCCTCCTTATGCACGGCCATTACCCTATATACGCCGTTCACGATAATGTGAGTACTGCGTAACAAGTTTATTGCGAAATGTGTTCTAAGAAAAGAACGACGAATGAAATTCACTTACAATTAACGGGTATCTACACATTAGTTAAGTGACCATTTAGTTAAAACATGTTTTTGACTTAATATTTTCATTTTCAAATACAGTGAGATGTAGCAAAATTAAAAGTAAAAAAAAAAAAAAAAACAATAACTAGAGTGCATTAAATTAATGGTGCAGCTTTGTTAAACGTGAAACATTGTGGTTTGTGCACCTTAAAAACAACAGAGCTATGATGTCAATCCAATGTCTGGACAGCACTCTCTGATGTGATTTCAACTTGGCGTAACTTTCCATGCAGCTATTCTTGTTTTTCACCGCCTACTTGCTACGTCAAGTGCTCAACACAGCAATCCAAAGGTATGTTACATTTGTTAAAATTATGTTTGTGGATTTTGTGAATTTTGTTCTTAAAAATTCGGTAGTCTGAAGACATGTTAAATTTGTTAAAATTTAATTTGTAGTGTTGTAAATTTTGGTCTAAAAAAAGGTACACCTTGAAATGTTTTAAACTGTTTTAAACATGTAATAGCAGTAACTGCTTGAAACTGTACTTGATTTCCTCTACTAGGGACTAGGGAGGCCCATTAACAGAATTTTTCTTTAAAAAAAATTTTTAATAATTCTGCCAAAAGTATATTCAGTGTTTATACATGAGAACTGCTAAAATAGCATCCTTTTACACCTTGAAATTCTGATTTTTCCACGGGAAGAACCCCCGGACCGCCCTCCTTTTTTTTGGGGGGGGGGATAAGTGTTCCTCCTCGTATGCAGCCCTACCTATGTCAAAATTCACGAGCCGTGCCTCTGTGTGTATAAATGTTTCAACTTTCTAAATATATCGATAACTTTTGATAAGGGTTAATATAGATTTATTTATTTATTGTGTGTGCTCAGGGCCGTCGACAGGATTTACAGGCCCTTATGCAAGTAAATCTTCGGGGCCACATATCACCCTTAATTCACAACCATTTTTTTTCTGGACTCAGTGGTTAAATGTATAAGTGATATATTTCAGACTAAGTAAACATTATGTACTCCCAAAATGTTTGCTTGTCCTTGTGAAATTTTTTCGAATAACATGCCATAAAAATTATGGTAAATAATACTAAAGTTTTGTAAAAATAAAGTGAAAGAAAAAATAGAGGATTGAGGAAGTAAGGTGCTAACTGAACCCACGAATCGCAGAATATTACACCAATATCTTCAATTTCATAAAAACTTCATTCATTAATTGAACTCAATGTTCTAGGTAAGTGAAGTAAATAAAAAAATTACATTATGTTTTATTTTACTAAATCGAAATACTATAAGAGATTCAACTCACTTTATAATATTGCAAAAATAACCTACTATAAGAAAGGACAATAACTAAGCTTAAACAAACATTGTCAATGAATTATTTTGTAAAATTTAAGAAATTGGAGTATGAAATATTTGTTATTAAGAAGAATTTAAAGCATCTTAGGCCATCATTAAAACAAAGATTAAAAGTGTGGAATTGTACACATCCAAGATAAATTTAAATGTCATGCATCATTTTGTGCATTCGGATTTTGTTCTGTTACATTTCAGTTTGGGTAAATTAAACAATTTTTAAACTAGCTGTCCTCCGACGCACTTCAAGGTCAACAATATATATATAAATGTTTTTTTTTCTTTTAAAGGAATCGTTTTAAAGAGCAGGTTTTTATTTCAGTTTTATTCGTAATTTTTAAAACTAAATTATGTATAAAAGTTTTGTAAAAATCTAATTAAATAAGATTTTATTCTTTAATCAGATTGACAAGTATTGAATAATTTGTGATATTAAATTTACTATTGTTTTAATACATAATAATGGCAAACATAATTTAACTTATAATATTTTATGACGCACTTTCTATAACCTAGAAGAACATAAATATTATAACATGAATAATAGGTTTATTATCAACTATACTTACACTATAAAATATTAATATCATGAAATTCGTCGTAATTAAATAATTTATGATCAATTATAAAAAATTATGATTAAAGAATGTGTTAAACAAATGGTTGCAAGGAAGAACAAGTGTGTTTGGATATTAATCCCCAATACAACAGCAGGGGCCTATCACGAGTTAAACTGAACCGATTGCTGGATTGTCTTTGCGCTAATCTGTTATACTGCTTCTGTATTGTAAAGCGATCAAAATGTCAACATTCTGCTTGAGTACCAAGTCAGTGATTTCTTCACATATAGGCTTAGCCTATTTAATAAGTTCGTTTTTGCTGATTAAAAGAGCTCAAAAATTACGCTTCTACTTGTAATTGGAGCAATTTTCTGTTGTGGAGCTGCGGGAGCAAGTAAACTATTAGGAAGGCATTGGCTAGCGCGTCAACAATGGTATCGCCTCTACACTATTTCACACAGACACTTCGAATGCTTCGAGTACGACATTTAAGAGAAAAAATATGGGAGGTGGGTGGCCAATTTGTTCAAAAAAATACCTGACTGAGACGTTTGCGGTAATCACGTGACCATGTTTGTTCAATTACTGGGATTAATCACGTATTCGAAAGCAGTCATGGTTTTGGGATCGATGTGTATGTGGGAACTTTAAACAATCCTTTATGCTCTGCTGTAGTAATTTTTGTAACTAATGTGCTAATTTATGAAGACGCGAAAATTAATATAATGGTCGAAAAGGGGGGTGAGCTACATTTCGTAAACACATTTTGTAAAGGAAAGATTCCTAGAAGATACTTACCAGTGAAACTGCCACTCAATAATAGAATTCGACATTTTTCTTCCCCTCGGCACAAATGTGACGATACAACTCATAGAAAGATAAACAGTTTAAGTGTAACTGACAGCAGCACAGAAGTTAAGTGAGCTGGTCCCCAGGCATAGATGACTCAGACTCACTGTTCGTGTGTATGCATGCGATGCTACCCTCCGCTATTCTTTGTCACCACCTTCCCACCTTGCCAACCAGGCGGACCAAGGGGTCTATTCACCAACTTTTAAGGTAATCGTAACTTGATAGTTACAACCAGTTTTAACATTTGCCGCAAAATTTCCCGGAGCGATTCAGTAAGCATTTTGCTTACCTTAACTTGAAGGTGAGAGACCGTAAGTTAACAGTTCCTAGCCAACTAATTGCCCACAGAACTAACTTGAGCCAGCCGTCACATTTCAATATACAGATGTCACAAAGTCTTCCCTGCTTACAGTAAGTTATAATGTAAAAGTTCATTCCAAATAAAATTTACACCCTCTGTAAAACAGCATTATCACGACTGTGTAAACTATTTCTAATCATAATAATACCCTTGCAATTGGGCTGACACCTGCAGACAACTACTTATCCTATCAATCGTTTTCCCTCAAGTGCTTCGTGAACTGCCGCACATACCTACCTGTCACCAAATCTTCCTGCAACACATTCCATTACTTAACTGTTCTCATTAATACGGACTGCCCTCCCTGCTTTGTCCTTCACCAAGTTCACTGTTTTTTACGTAGCTCTGTACACACCTTTAACTAACTTTGTATTTAGGCTAACTCACCCCATCCCCCTCCATTCACCACCCTATATACATTCTGAGCAGTCTCTCCACCTTTCCCCTTTCCTTTAGAGAATCTCAACCCATCTCAACCATTAATGAAGGCCTGAAGTATCTTTCATCCTTTCCATCCTGCTCCACTCTTCTCCACCTGTCCTTCACCCACCGTGCTGCCCACCTCTGCACCCCTTCCAGCTCTTGTACCACCCGCTCTACATAGGGGTCCCAGACCGCTGCTGCATATTCTAATATTGGTCTAACCATGGTGTTATGTGCTCTAACATATTATTATTGATGATGATGTATGTGTGACTTTCTGTGAGTAGGTGACTAAGGTGAGTTGAGAAAGGATTAATTTGTAAGATAATTTCTATTTGCATGAGATACCTTTTCTTACCACAATGTAGATTCTCGTAGGTTCGTCATTAAAACATAGGCACCACATCTCAATTGAATATAGCAATTTATTGAAGAAAATGAAAATAAATAAAAAGAAAAACTCTAATATCTCTCACCCTAGGTTAAACACATAGTTTAGACACAATTTACTATAAAGTAGAAAATATCTTGAGTTTGGTTAAAGTTGACACTAGGTTCTATTAAAATTCCTCGGCTAGGGATAAAATTAAAATTTGAGTTCAAGTATGTATGTTTGCTCAGTCGGTTTACATGATATTCTGACACAGGACCTCTGGGTTT
>PNEQ01030961.1:0-93460 GCA_003012365.1 Medauroidea extradentata
TTTTTTTTTTTTTTTTTTTTTTTTTTTTTTTTTTTTTTTTTTTTTTTTTTTTTTTTTTTTTTTTTTTTTTTTTTTTTTTTTTTTTTTTTTTTTTTTTTTTTTTTTTTTTTTTTTTTTTTTTTTTTTTTTTTTTTTTTTTTTTATTTATTAGTGTATTTTGACTATTTCCGTATCAGCATGTTTTTCCTTTATTGTTTTTTTTTGTTCACTTTTGGTTTTCTGAGACCACGTAGCACTGCGATGGTTCAGGTCCAAAATATTTCAGAAAATAATTTATCAGCGGTTGCAAGAATCTTTCAAAGACGCTGAGTGCGAGATTGACGCGTGTATCGTATGCCACATCGCCTCTAAGCGCTGTAAGTACTAAACAAGCGTGCACGTTTTACGTCCAACCGTTTTTACTACGCCACTTTAAGCGGTGATTATGTAAATTTATTGGAATAAACTCTGTAGCAAAGTTCAGCGCACGATTATAACTTAGTTGTACATATGTCCAGTTAGAAAATTTTAAAGGGGTTTTGGAACCATTCCCGCAAGGGGTTACTATTATAAACTGAAACAAATAACTGTTCAGTTTGTGGTACTTTTTTTATAAATTTCCGCCTGGGGAACCATATTTAGCGTTGTTCTAAGACTTCAGGAAATGTTTTCTATTGATATTGATATTCCGTACTCGTATAATGAGTTTATTATTTTAAAAATGCGAGCAAGGCACATACGACAAACTAATTTCCCTACGCATTGTAAGGTATTCAAAGTACCTGGTTACCTGCTGACTTAAGACCTCTGCCTATCAAGGGTTAAGTTACAACGGATCAATTTTACTGACCCCCCTTTTGAAATAAAACGTACTGTAAATCGTATTTCTTATACAAGCATGTAACAGGAAGAAATAAAAGATCGATATGTAGGTTACTATATCAATTTTTATTTTAAATGTTTATTTTAAATTAGGATATAAGTATTTAACATACAAACAGCAAGTTTTTGAATAAGACAGTATTTTAAAGACAGTGCACTGTACTGCAACAGTGGATGTGTCTGATGTAGCATGAATATACTTAGTGATTAAGTAGGGTTACTGGAGTCTTTGAAGACGTCCATATAGCGACTTATTTGATTTCTACAAAGCAAAGACATTTTCTTTATCAAAATAAACATTTTTTCTCTATAATATTAAGCCTACGATAAACACATTGCCTTGCAGCAAAAATAATTGAAAAACCTATCTTTTGTGTCACAAAATTATTTCTTTTAAAATAATGTCAGTTTCTTTGTAGTAAAGGATTTTTAACATAAATCATGTGTTAAAAATACAACTGCTAACTTCAACAAAAAAATTTCTGTTTAATAATCTTAATAGTAACACATTTTTGATAGCATAACTGTAACGTAAAAAATTATTTGCAGCAAAGTTACTATGCAGTGTCTCGTTATTAAACAACATTTTTCTTTGCAGCAAAAAAATACAGCTGTGGCAACGAAAGTGTTTTTTGAGTCTTGTTTTCCAGACACACAAGAGCCGCAGGTTGGTTACGGGCTGTTGCAGCGCACACAGGAGTTTTTCATGACTGTACACACTTGGCGCAGTCAGCAAAAACCTGTAGCCACGGTGTAATAGGCGAGACCAATAGAGTTGCCACCTCTCATGAGTAATCTATCAGCTGCCCGTCACGTGCCAAGAATGACGTAACGCGAAGGTCTTGCTCCTCTACAAATGAGTTGTATTGGTAGAGCCACGAGTTTCTCACGAAATAATTTATTGCATCATTTTGATTCAGTGTCTTATGTACACATCTGTACCTCTGCTTCATGGCCAGTGTTTGAATGTTTTAAATCTCACTTTTTTTTTTTTTTTTGTTTTCTACTGGCGCATCACAGACGTATGGAGCCATATATGTCTTACTCTCAGATGAGTGACGTGTCTGAACAAAGACACGCTGTCAATAACCATGAAGTAAAGCTGCAGATGTGCACGTAAGGCAATGAAATCAAATTATGCAAAATATTTTCGCCACAAAATCGAGGCTCTACATACAGGCTGTCCATCCTCTCTGCAGTATAATGTTAGACTAACTACTTTACAATTAGCAGAGACTGAAAGCAACCATTAGAGATCTTCACCCAGGTCATACACTTGGCACATCCAATCAGAGAAGTTTAATTCATTGAGTAACAAGAGTCACGCTCCTGTATACTAAACAGGAGCAGAACATATAGAGCATTAGTATGCCATGATGAGGTCAATTTGACTTTGTTTATTCACATAACAGTATGGCGGAGTGTGATCAGCTGTTTCTGTAGGTATATTGAAAAATTAGGTTAATGGCTGGACAACCATCAGCCAATTTGTAGGCCTACACGTTGCTATAGCAACAAACTAATTTTGACTTTTATTAATTTAATACGATGAATGGTGTCTTCCCACCACGGCGTAGAAAAACAGGTCGGGACACTTGCCTGGAAACTTGACCCCCTTGTTGTTTGGCTACAGTTTACCAAGATACCGAGAGTGTTATGCGTCTTTGGCGCTGCAAACAGGGTGGTCGGGCTCAATATCCGCCCACTTCCCTTCCACATTTTCCAGTGTTTACATTATAAAGGTAAACAATTTATCAAAACGTATTTTTTATAAATTTATGAAATACTCCCTTCGCTCACATTTCTAAAGCATGGCTCCAGCAAACTTTATTTACTTTACAATGTAAACAATAGAAAGAGTGGGCGGCGTTTGAGTCCGACCACCCTGATTGCAGCGCAAAAAATGTACAACACTCTCGGTAACTTGATGAACTGCAGCCAAACAACAAGGGATCAAGCGAAATATATTGATAGATAGGCGAGTGTCCAGACCTGTTCTTCTACGACCATGCTTCGCACAAAAGTTCAGGGCTCTCCAAACAAAGAGTATGTAAGTAATAGAGAGACTACCATGCTATCGGCTAGTTTGAACTTCATGCGCATCGTTCTACGCAGGTGGGAGTTTCGCACGTGGGAATCGTGCCGGATGATACCATTGGTCAGCGCGTTTTCTCAGTGATCTTCCGTTTTCTTCCGGCGCTGCTCCATACTCACTTCACTTCACTCCTCACCAGTGCTAAATACCTGGATGTTGAGCGCCGACCAAAATTTCTCTCATGTACTGAAGTCGTCAATGCCAGGTCTTATTCACTGTAGACCGCACCGGAGCCGTCTCATTTGACGTCAGAATTGATTCCTCAGCATTCCTTCGGCCTCTGTGTGTTCTTCCTCGGTGCTCAGATGTCTCCACCAGGCTAGCGCACAGAGATCTGCGCCCATACCAAGGTGTGAACCTGCTTTCCATAGGCCTTTCATCCACAACAAGTCAGCCGACATGCATTTGCACCAGCGGTTTTCAATGTCCTACCCCAGACTAGATAGTAATACAGACGTGAAGTGACGTGGCGGCTCGTTTGACACGGGTGAACTTGGCCGCTTATTGGCTGCCCGAGGTTGTTGATACCAGCCCCGTGTCTCCTTGGCTCTTGTATGTTGCTACAGGTTTCCTATTGGCCTGGCTGCCGATTAGCAGGGCAGCCACCTTACACTGATTAGCGGTAGGCGTCTCCGCCATGTTACTGGCCAGGGAAGCCATTTTTCTGGCGTGTGTGACTGAGCTCGCTGTCCTACCGGCTATTTCGCTTCCGTATCACTAAATATTCTGTGGCCCTACGTAAACTTTACAACGCTATGTCGTCATCAGTCATTAGATATCAACTTATTTAACTCTCACGGGACTTCTGGTCTAATCTCAGACGTGTTGTGTCACAGTAACCTTGTTCTGATCTGCACAGTGAAGTGAGACAAGTCTCTACACATAGACACGCTGCCAAATTACAATGAAGCACAGCTGCAGGTGTGCAAGGAATACAGGAAGAAGCTGGAGCAAAAAAAAAAATATTTTCACAAAAATCAGGTTTCCTCATCGATGTGTAAATGATAAATTTGTCAGATAAAGTAAAATGAACGAGAAATTTTGGTCAGCGCTTAACATCGAGGTCTTCAGCGCTGGTGAAGGGTGACATGAGGTGAGTATGGAGCAGCGCCGGAATGAAATGGTGGGGGAAACAGGAGACCCCCGAGAAAACCCGCCGACCAACGGCATCGTCCGGCACGATTCCCACATGCCAAAATCCAGGGACCGACCCCACCGGGTATCGAACCCGGGTCGCCTTGGTGAAAGGCTAGTGCTGTAGCCATTCGCCAATCGTGGCCCCAATACGGAGAAAAAAGCGGACGCGAAGCCTTATGCGTTACCATTAATCGCAGGGCATGTTAAGTTGATTGGCCGTGCATTAAGGAAAGAATATGCAGTTCAATAAATGGCAGACCTTGTGCTAAAATCTATGTCAGGAAAAAAAATTATAAAGACCAAGGATATACTGGAGAATTACGGAGGATGAAGATAAGCAAGCCGTTAAAATGCGGAGGTAGGTGATAACCTTCGAATACACTAGATCTTGTTGAATATTGAGAATCGTTGCTTCGAAACACAGTTAAAGAAAGCGAAAAAAAAATTGTAATAGTGGAAAGGAAATAGCATTGACATGATGATCTAATTATTGCTGTTAACTTCTAGATTCTGCGTAGTTGCGAAGTGACAGTTAGATAATGAATTTGACATTTGTATCGTAACATGTCAAATTTAAGAAAAACTTCTAGATTTTGCGTAGTTGCAAAGTGACAGTTAGATAATGAATTTGACATTTGTATCTTAACATGTCAAATTTAAGAAAAAATTCTTTCCCATGAACTTTTCATTAAATGCGTATTTAACTTTTTGTATAGTGAAACGTCATAGTCAACGTTTTACAGTTTATTTTAACTGACGATAACACTAACTAACTCATAGAAAGAAAAACACTTCACAGCGCAAAAAAAATAAAAAATAAAAAACGAGGTTACTAATGAAATCACTCGTATCACTATGCATATGTTCAAAAACTCCTAAAAAGTTCGATTTATACAATGTTAATATGGAAAAATTACAACAATTTAATTATTGTTATTAAGGTGGCCGTCTGCCATAGCCGCTGAACGGCGTGCAGAGCTTTGACTGTTACAAAATTCCTTAAAAACTTCTGAACGTGCAAACATTTTGTCACCGTATGGTTAGCATTCATAGAACGTTTCCCAAGTGCATACCCATTACATAGCCTCTATTTATCTCTGAAGTTTGTTTTCACGCTGAAAAAATTGTCGGAAATAGGTATTTTTGCAGTATAATTTTAGGAATGAAAATCTTGGCGCTGCGTATTTTAAAAGAAATATACGGATTCAAAACACATTTATCTTCAATATTCAGTCATAAAATTATAGGGTGACCAGTGAATGTCTCTCACTTTTAAAAACACAGAACAAAGTGATTTTATGTTGTCATTTTAACTGTCGTAAATGAAATAGATTGTCACATTTTTCAGATTTTTTTTTTCAAATATACAAAGTATATAATTGTGTGTTTTTTAAATATTTTAGCGTATGACTTATAATATTTAATTTCAGTGTAAATTATTTCATTCGAGTAAGTCACTTGGTTTTTGTTATTACTATGTTACCGTAAATTGCAATTTCTGACTTTGACATTCCGCAATGGGAAAACTATGAGAGATAAATAAATTGTGTAAGTGTAAAATGTAGTCACAAGCAACATCTATAAAACGAACAAACACTATGCCGTACAAATACAAAATAATGCCTTTTAACCTTGTAAACGCCTTTAAACGAAAATATAAGATGTGAAGTCTACTGGTTGAATCGCACTAAGCGAAAATATAAAATTACAAATAATTTTCGATGACAAGTAGACTTGATGCCTCGTTTTACTGTCGTACATAGTAAAGAAAATGCATACGGAAAGTCACAATGTTAGGTCACTTGGAAAAAAATGTTTTAATAACTTGTTTAGTAGCCTAAGCGATCCAAAGAAAACATATTGACTGGATTTATTTACTTGGACATACTCCATTGCGAAATAAATGTCTGTCAAAAGGAAACTAAAAATAATACAAGAAAACATAAACAAGCAGAGTATGCTTTAGTCTAAATCATACTCTGCTTATTTATGTTTTCTTTTATTATTTTTAGTTTCCTTTTGACAGTCATTTATTTCGCAATGGAGTATGTCCAAGTAAATAAATCCAGTCATGCACTCCCATTGCACAGTTCTTTCAAAGAAAACATATTATCACTAAAAAAAAGCGACCTGAGCAAACACGATTGGCATATAGATAACTTTCTGACATAAGAGGGAGTGTTAGACAATTTTACTGTATTTTCGGTTTTTGAACGATAACTTTTATTCAAATTATATTTTCAAAATTTTATTTTTGACAAAGCATAGGATATATTCTTGACAAACTGCTTGACATAAATGATGATGGAATCTGTCGTTGATTTGTCATGCAGAATCATTGCAAGAGAATTCTTGAAAGTTAACATATAATTTCATTGCGATGATTCTGCATGACAAATTATTGAAAGATGCAATTTTTACTTAGGTCAAACAGTTTGCCAATTAAATATAATATGCTTTGTTGGAGAGAAAGTTTTGATAATACTATTTTAATAGATGTTATAGCTAAGAAACTGAAAATATAAAAAAATTGTGTAACACTCCCCCTTAACGAGCAAAATGACGGGCAACTATTTAAACACTGTAGGTAACTAAAACTATGGTACACATTAAAACGTAAGCACCTTGTTCAAAATATCGAACTAAGAAGCTTGAAGCAGATATTGTCAATTTGTGTATTGGAAACGTGTGATGTTGGAAGGCGAGAATGTTTTTGTCATGCGGTGTATGTGATTTTTTTCATACATTTGCGCAGTTTTAATGCATACTGTGAATTTGTATTATTATTATGCAGTTTTTAACGAAACAACGTATTAACACTCCGCTGCTGTCATCGTATTCAGTAAAATATTTTATCGTTTTGTTAAATTTCATCACCTTAATTGCAAAACCTTGTAACTCCATTTACCATCTATTCAGAATGGAGGACAGATAAACTATCATATTTACTTCACACTTAGAAAATAATACATAATTTTGTATTTACTCTCTCTGGAAATACCTTATCAAGATGGATTAAAAGGGCTCAAATGTTCAATGTTAAAAAAGGTAATTATGATGTTTTGAAGTTATGGTAACGATGTAGGCTTGTTGTGGAAGTTTTGCGGCAGTTTAGTGAACTTCTTCTGTTTTGTCCGAGAAGACAAAGTCACGTGACTTTATAAACCAACACAGCATGTAACTTTTCGTAAGAGCCTTACGCGAGCAACACGTTCATGAAGGCTTGTGTCACAGAGGTTACGCTTCAATGTCGAGCAAGAAGTAAATTAGGTATAGATAGAAGTCGGCAGTAAAAAAACTGAGTGGAAGGGGGAAGGTTTTCCTGTGGTCCTTCAGCGACGTATATATGCGACGCTTCCAGTCAGAGACTGGGATTTCTTCTCGGGCAGCCACCACAAGAACACCTTGAAGTTACCCGGTCGTCGCAAGTCTCCCTACCAGCTCTCCCATTGCAGCCAACATGGAGGGCTTGTTTGCCGTGTGCGTGATGTTGGTAGGACTGCTCGTTGCTCCTTCTTCTTCCAGCTCCGTCGCCAAGCTACGTGAGTCAAGCAGCTGTGCTTCTTTCATATACAGGATATCTAGAAACAACTGCAGAATATCCACACCATGCGAATCCTGGCCTAGGCTGGCGACGAAAATGTAAGTAGCAAATTGTTATACGATGGCATTTTACATGCACTAGTTGGCAACATAGCACTGTAGTTAGTCCACTTTTGCACTACACATATATCTTCCTTGTTTACTACTACTGTTCTGACATGCATATTATTTGAGCAGGTTCAAATCCTGAGCGTTTAAACACGTCTGTACGGTTACTCGACGTAACATACATAAAATAATGCCTAGACGTGGAGCTCAACAGGGGATTTTTGCTGTGCAGTGTTGCCACATTGTTCACGTAATTGTCGTCGTACAACATTTTGCCACTAACATTTTTTGTCTCCAATTTAACCCTATACTCACGTGGTGTACTAACTATTATGTGTTTGTTTATTTTCAACATATATGTATATAAATATAAATCACTATTATATATTATGCATATATGCAAGTTAATACGCAGAGACGCGTAAAATTCTTATCGTTATTTATTGACATGCTAGACTGCACTACTCTGTACAAACCTAAGAACTATTTCCGAGTCCACTGGCTGCTGGCCATTCTGTGACGTCACTTAAGTGTGAGTTTCTTCACAGGAGATTCGCCACCCTGTCCTTTAACGTTAAAATATTTGTCAAGAGTTTTTCTTTCTTTCTTTCTTCTTTTTTTTTTTTTTTTGCCACAGGCATGACGTATAAGGCCAATGACAGACGTTAGAATATCGTACAAAATAATTTGAAATCTAGTCTGTTGCAAGAAAATAACATTAAATATTAATGGTGTAATATAATGAATACATGTTCAGGTAATAAATGTTTAAAACATGTTATGAATGAATTCAAAGGACTTTCAAACCTCAAGAAATTTGGAACCGGAAATGTACCATATTTATTTATTACCACATCTGCACTGAACATTCGTTGATTTTTTACTATTTCGCTTCCTTGTAAAAGTGAATAAAAATGTGAACATATCAATTCAAATGTTGTGTTTCTCAAATTGCGTTTCTATTGAAATATGGTCTCTCTCAACTCGTTGGTAATAAAAAATTCTTACTGCTTCTTAATCGAGTTACCCCTTCAAATCTGTTAAGTGTACTATGGTTCGTTCACTCTGAATGAAAAAATATTAAAATTAATATTTTATCTTTCAGTTTTCAAATCCGGCAAGTGTTTGCAAAATCTTACATCCAAAGCCGTTAGAGAAATAGTCCAAACGTTTTCAGCCCACATGCTCGCGTTCAAAATTCAGTTTTGAATCGCCATAATTTACAAAATATTTTTCCACCAGTCAAGCCAAGCAAAGCCAAGGAAAGTTGCGAAATTAACATACTGTTAAGCAATGAAATATTTAAATATTTTAATTTTTTATTGGTAACATGCTTACGTAAAAATTATATTACAGCTCACTTAAGTTATATCATTGCTCGTTTTAAGTACCAAAGTTAAATACAAACAGATCAAGTTTGTAAGAAGTGGTTTCACTAACATTCCTGGCGAACGTGGCTTGACAATCGTTTTTTATATCTCATATAACAGGGCAGGATCGAAATCGCAACCCTCCAGACATTTTTCTTGATTAACTGTACTGTAGTGTGTCCAATCTCGCTCCGTATATTGTAATTAAATCGATGAAAAGTTGTTAAAAGTTTGTCATGAAATTCCGGAACGTAACGTAAAACACTGATTTCATACGAAATATCTATACTGTCACTTGAACTATTTTACTGCTGAATACTATGCTTGATTAAATAAACGATTTTATTTCACATTCCGTACAACTTTTGTTATTTGCTTGATGTTTAAAACCATAACACTCCTAGCAGCCAAATATGCATTACATTTTGATCTTTAATTATATGCCGTAATATATTTTTGTTTGAAATGACAGCTCGGAAATATCCGTCATATTTGTTCCGGTTTACAAGAAAAGTTTGTTGTAACAATATCAAAATTTCGCATTGCTAATTGTAGTTATGATACAATGTTATCCATTGTTGTGATTTTCTTTAGTTATTTATAATTTAAAATATTACATAGAAATATCAGTAACGTAGCTTATTAACGTTACTCGGACGATTCCTGTTACGTATCAACAAGTAACACACAAATGTAGAGCCACGATTTTATGGCGAAAAGATTTTTGCAACATTTGGTTTCGATGCGTCATGTGCACACCTGCAGCTCTGCTACATCGTCTGTGGTTGGATGATTTTACTCTCACTGGCCTTGGCAAATTATAGACGTACAGAGTCACAATAATCTTATTCTGATTGGTGCAGTCAAATGAGAAACATGTCTGAACGAAGACACGCTGCCAATAACCTTGAAACAGAACTGCCGATGTGCACGTGAGTCACTGAAACAAAGTGGGGCAAAACCTTTTCGCGACAAAATCGTGGCCCTAACAATTGGGCAATACTTAGGATAGTAAAAAAAATCTGGTGAAAACATTATAACGTAGAGTATATATTCAGTACAAATATACACACGTAATCGTAAAAGGAACAAGATGCGAATTATAAATGTTTTCCAAATGAATATGAAATATACTATTACATATAATCTATTAGGTTAAAACATAACGATGCACGTTTAAAAGATTACGATTGGGGTTGACAATTCTAGTGTCGAAAAATGTCAGAAGTAGACAATTTGCTAAGTACAATAATAAACATGGTTGTCAGTCGACTTAATTATCCTCTAGTTTGCACATTTTAAATATTTTGCTATGGACATGTTATTCAAGAAATAATTTTTCTTTTTTCGTACAGTACACACAATTATTTTTAGTCGTAGTTCAAAATGTGCAGGTGTACAGTATTAATCAAAAACTCAGAAATCAGTTAGAATATGGCCGTAGATTATTTATGTTGTTGGTGTGTTTGTTTCAGCCCCGTATCTGAAAGCATGCCACAGGTCGGACCCGAACCTCAATGCGTGTGCACTTAAAAGCACCAGAGACGCGCAATCTCATATTGTGAAAGGTAAGCTGCAAATCACCTGTTAGATTCTGATTAACATTATAATTTAGCGTATGCCGTGTTTCCCTGAACAGCTGGTAGCAACAATTGTTTTTTTCTGAAATTTACTTTTTTATTTACGACTTATGATATAAACTAGATAATGTTAAGACGTATTCGCTTTGTCTTACACTTAACCACTGAAGGGAAACGAAAAGCAAAACATCAAAACGTAACAAAAATTAGACAACACAACAGCTAATAAAAACGCAGTATGATTACATGAAAAATTATGTTACAATAAATACAAATTTAAACAATCAGAAAAATGTTTCCATTAATATTATGCTTAACTGCAGGTATATAGTACTTTAGAATTGCCATAAATAAGCTACTTTAGACTTAATATTAAAATTTAAAACGAGAATAATTTATGCACCTGAATAACAATGTAATCATATCAGAAAAACTAATTATTTCAATATAGATAAACATAACGACCAAAACATAGTCATAAAAACATATTTAAAACTAATGTTAATAAAATACAACATCCCGTGTATACTCGTCCGCTTACACACACACACAAAACATTGATAAGTAAATTATAAATAATACACTGTACACGTTGAATTGAATTATTATTTGAATTTTTCTAAGAGATTCCTTTCAAACACACTGTTAGGCAATACCAGTCAAGACTCTTTTTGTCGCGTTTTTTAATCGATGTTATCCTACGCGTGTATGAATAATTGCCTACTACCATATATTGCCACGTGAATGTGACAACTCAGTGTTTTAAAAGAAAGCTGTTATGTTCTGCACACTTGCAACAAGAGCGCATGTTTTGCTCTATACGGTACACCGGGTTAGCTCGGCCATAAATAGCGTTAAGTCCCTGTTACGCTATCAAATTTTTTCTTCCAATCACTTCAAATTAAGTTGGTCAAATAAAGCTGGATGGCAGTGATGTCACAAACACGTCACTATCGCGGTCATATTTGTTGAATAAAGTTTGATGGCTTTCATTTTCATCAAAATTTACGCTTTGGACGGTCTCTAGAATTTCTTGGATCCTGGATGGCTTAGCCTAACACAATCACGCCGTTTGTAAACTGAATCATCATAACCTTCATTCGTGCACCATGTTGAGTTGGAAAGAAAATATTACTGTTGTTTTCAGTGTAATTTAAATTGATCGACGTGTTGGTTTATTTTAAAAGTGTGATACTAATGTTACTTTTGAACTAATCTTGCGATTGGGGGCAAGTTGCAAGCTAAACACGTGTTTTGGACATACGCCATTGCAGCATATGGTGTGTCACAGAAAAACACAGACTACACACAAACAAGAGACAAGTAAACAAACAAAATGACTTTGTATGAAACCTGCTAACATAGGTAAATATATACCATTCTACAAGGAACTCAGCCAATGAGTTACAAGAAAACTGCACACAAACAAGCACCCGAACAAAAAAAATTATATATATATATATATATGTGTGTGTGTATGTGTGTATGTATATATATATATATATATATATATATATATATATATATATATATATATATATATAACCTATTCATAAATATGTAACTCAAATTATTCCCACGAAAATAATATCATCAGTAAGATCGAAATAACAGAAAAAAGTAAATATAGTCACAGCAAGAAACAGACAAAATAAATTGCGACTTTTCTGAGACGGAGTCTGCAGGAGCTCCTTGGACTGTGTATGTGTCTGAAGATTGGGGCAAATTGCAGTCTCCGTAACGCTGCAGTAGTACTGTAAAAAAATTTCCTTGAATGTCTAGGAAGTTATTATCCCAGACGCAGTATAGTACAGTTACCATACTTCGTCTTGTAAACATGCAAACTTTTACAGTTGTTACAATACAAGTCTGGTAACTTCAGTATACATTTGACTGTTTTATAAAAAGGTTTAGGAGTGTTACCGTGTATGTCTGGGAAACTATTCTACCATACCTACTTTCTTAGCGATACTATACGCACGTCTGGTAAATATGCAAACTATTTTAGAGTGATAGTTTTGTTGCAAGGAGATAATTGTTTTCGTTGATTTACTGTCTACAGTTACTGTGTTATTTGAATTCCTCAAGGTGTCTGTGTTTCTGCTGTGTCGTCTACATCCAGATTACTTTTGTCATTCAATTGGCTTTGTATGTTACTTTCTGTAATTATATTTATTTTTTTGTCAGTTGTTTTGAACTTACCGACGGAATTCCTTTTGTGGAAGTGTGAGTTACATATTTATTTTTTCTTGGTTCATTTTTTGGTGCTTGGGTGGTCGTTTGTGTTCAGTTTTCTGGTGACTCATTGACTGGATTCCTTGTGGAATGGAATATTTTTTACCTGTGTTTGCCAGTTGCAAACGAAGTCCTTATGTTTGTTTGTGTGAATTCTTTGGTTTTCTGTAAAACACGTAACTTGCTGTAATGGCGTGTGTCCAAAATACGTCTTTAGTTTATCTAATATTTGAAATGTAGGTCTACTGATTACGTGTATTTATAATTAAAATTAATACAATATTGAAAGTAAATATTTACTTTAAATGTTGCAGTTTTTTTTTTTTTTTTTTTTTTTTTTTTTTTTTTTTTTTTTTTTTTTTTTTTTTTTTTTTTTTTTTTTTTTTTTTTTTTTTTTTTTTTTTTTTTTTTTTTTTTTTTTTTTTTTTTTTTTTTTTTTTTTTTTTTTTTTTTTTTTTTTTTTTTTTTTTTTGTTGCTTTCTTGCTAATTTATTTATTTTATAATTACGTACTGAATCATCTTAAACTGAAATAGTTTTTACCATTATTTTGCAAGTATTCTATAACATAATCAAACATATAGGTAAGGTTAAACGAGTGCAAAAAAAATGTTGCAGTGCGATACTAATTTTCTCTACTTTTCAATATTGTATTAATTTTAATTATAAATACACGTAATCAGTAGACCTACATTTCAAATATTAGATAAACTAAAGACGTATTTTGGACACACGCCATTACAGCAAGTTACGTGTTTTACAGAACATAGCTGATAATAACCGACCAACTTAATTTCACGAAAAACCTTGATGGCCATGTTTCGTCAAATATTCATCTTCCAAGTTTATTGTCAAATATAGTCGGATAGAACGATTTGATTGTGACAATGGCTTTACACCTGTTCACGGTTTCTACCTCCCGAAATACTAACAGTGAGTTTTTGAACAGCCTGTATAAATTACAGTATGAGGAGTATAACAGAATTAAACGGTTATTTAAATATGTACAAAAACTTACGTACGTTACTCTATGCAATATTTTACGATTTGTTTATTATTATTCAAATTATTTAAAGAATTTTAAAACATATTACTGACTAACACACACGCCTAACGTAAATAGCATCCTATCGCAATATTTTTTTTTCGTGCATGCAATCACATTGGCTTTAAAATTCCATAAATGTTGCACCTTACCCACAGTTGCCTTACAAGTGGATTTACAAGCAGTTTTGAGAGTAAGTATTTTGGATATTACTAATACTTGTAATTTAGAATGCCTGGATTTGGTGTCCTTGAAATAAGGACATATATACCGTGGAAGATAACGTCCTCCAAAGCAACAGTTAACTTGTGTTAATGAACACTGGTAGCACATCTCATAACACTTCTTAAATAAAACGTTAAAAGTCGTTATTTGATATTTCAAGAGTCACTTAAGCTTGTAAAGAAATGTTACTGTGTTATATGACTAAGCACTTAAAAGTTGTTTCATTTTGTTTACACTGCAAGAAATTTTAAAACTAATAATATGACTTCGAAGACTGTAAAATGAGTTTTTAATTTTTTTTTGTGTAGTCCTTAAAACGGAAACATTCAAGTTTTAACTTTAACTATACATTACGCAAAAAACTACGCGAGATTAAACGTTTTATAAGAGCAATATTTAGTCACATTTTGTGTCTAACTCAAGAAAGAAATCTCCTCTGGTACAAATGTAAAAAAAAAAAAAAAAAAAAAAAAAAAACATGGTGATGAAAATTGCTGTCCACGGCCCCCTTAAATCATAATTTCTACGAAAAATTAACCAAAGTAAGTCGGTAGATGACCTAACAAGTTGGTTGGCGAGGTAAAACGTATAAAGTCTTGTTAAATTAAGTTTTAGCCTTTTAGACTTCAGAAGACAGCAAGTACTAGTGGTAGGCTATTACTGTCAAGCATTTCGTTGATATTGCTTTCATGACTTTCAGCAAATCAGTCGTATTCATAGTAAAAAGGTGCTGCATGTAAACATTTTCCTCACTACTGTCTTCCAAAGCTGTAGGCCTATTTGCATTCTTGGTATTTTGTGTCATAAATAATGCCTAACGTTTCTTTTTACAGTGTTGATTACAATTTTCTTTATTACTCTGTTATACTAGCTTAAAAGTGAGAAATGAGATCCTTTTTATATTTATAAGTAAAGCTTTTGTAAAAAAAAATATTAGGTTATTATAGAGCCATGGAGAAAATAGACTGTATTCTGTCCAGGGTATTCATATAACTAGTTAATAAAAAAAGAAGGGGATTATATTTACGAATTTCAATCATAAGATGGCTAACACCTCTACAAATCAATAATCGTTGTTAAAATAAGTTAACTCCTCTCTATAGTTATTTCTGTCCGCAACTGCGCCAGCAGTAAAAGAGTTTATTCCCGTAGCAAGGAAGTGCGAACCGGGAATTATAAAGGTTCTGCTTTATAAGTGGCTGTGTCAAATACTTGTAGCACTACGCAAAAGTATTTGCCTTGCAAATTAGTTAGCTGCCTATTCTTTGCTGAGGAAGGACATACATTGACAGCACACGCTCGCTCGTGAGTTAAGGCATGGAAGTAACCTGTGAGAACTTCGGCATTCTACGTAGCAACTTCACTTGAATCTTGTTAAGTGCTTACGTTTCCTTTGGCCTCAGACTCACAAATACCTTTTTTCACAGGGATGAAGTAAATGCCATGTACAAACATGCTTTCAGCACGCATAGCTGGAGGTTAAGGGCAAGGTTCACCTCAGTTTCAACGTCTTTTTTTATTTTTATATTTGTACCAGATATTTTTTCAAATTTTTTACATGAATAGCGGTTAAATCATCCTCTTAGGAAATTTTTGTATATCTCATAGCTTTTGCGTAAAGTCGTAAACGTCAAAATTTTCACTTTACGGTTTTAAGTACGCCACTAAAACCAACCGGCATACCAAACTGAAAAAATTCACACTATATAGCAATGTTGTAGGCTATGATTTGGCATATACATAAAAACAAAAAGAAATAATTTTTTTGTATTTAAAAAAAATTCTTGATATTATTTTTAAATTCATTTCAAAATGAAGCATTTTTTTATTAAATACAAAAGGGTTTTATTTTTTGTTTTATATATGTCAATCACAGCCTACAACATTGTTATACAATGTGAATTTTGTCGGTTTGGTATTTCAGTTGGTTTTAGTGGCGTACATAAAACCGTAAAGTGCAAATTTTGACGTTTACGACTCATTACGCAAAAACTATGAGAGATACGAAAGTTTCCTAAGAGGAAGATTTAATCACTATTTATGTCTAAAGTAAGAAAAAAATAATCTGGTACAAATATAAAAATAAATAAAGACGTTGAAAACTGAGGTGAACAGCGCCCTTAAAGAACTGCAGCCCTGGGGACGATTAAATATCGCCACCTGCTATTTGCACCGACGCAGCGCATCACAAGTGCAGAGCCAGTTAAACGGGCCCTCTATGACATTGCGAGGTTATTTAAGTCCAATACAGCGCAAACAGACGCAACGCAGGTGCAAATTTTCTGTTGCGTCTGTTTGCACTGCCTTGGAATTATGTACTCATGTAATGTCATCGAGGACCCGTTTAACTGGCTCTGCACTTGTGATGCACTGCGTCGGTGCAAATAGCGGGTGGCGATATTTAACCAGCCACCTGGAATGTACGTCATACGTCACTGATATGCACATTGATTAAGAGTTCTGCCGTCCTAGCATGCCGTCAAGGAGTTTAATAGTAATTGAGTTTAAAATTATTTTAATGGTACAACTGAAGATAGCTCTTTAGAACAAGAAATGTTCTTAGTAAATTTTCTTGAAAACACTGAGATAAAAATTTAAAGTTAATTTATTGGAATAATTTACCTTCAACATGTCTTAATATTACATTGTAGATATCCAGCAGACTATTACACATATAAAATGAATTAAGTTTCTTTTCGGGAGAAGCAATCTTCCAAAAATTTTAATGCACAGGATATTTCGTTTTAAAGTGTATGACCTAACATAAAATAAAATATTTTGGAAACTAGCCTGAAATAATATTTAAATTAGATTTCTTTGATTCGTCTTGCAGGATTGCCAAATGTGAATAATAAAAAAAACACTCTTCGGCAATACCGCACTTCAAGCTAATAAATTAACCCCAATAAATTATTTTCCAAATCTAAGGTAAGTTGTTTTCTGAGCTCTATTTGTATATATAAAAGAGCTCACTGACTGACTGATTTACTGACTGATTGAATGAATGAATGACATTTTGCTGACTGACGTATCAAACTACTGTATAATTAAAAACGCTGGACCTAGAAAAGTAAAATTTTTTGTGTGGGTTGCCTTTAGTTTGTAGGTGAGTACTAAGAAGGAATTGTTCGAAATTTGACCCTTAAGAAGTGAAACGTTTCTTCAATGGGTTAATCAAAAAATACATACTACACAATCTCACGGTTTTTCGAAATTAAACATTAAAGGGGTGAAAAGATCTGAAATGTGATTTCTACTAATTATCTATATCTATCAAACTCATCTGGATACAGAGTTGCTTAACATTTCAAACCGTTGCTTCTGTGAGTACCCGAAAAGAGGTTTTGGATTTTTCGAAATTAAACTCTCAAGGAGTAACAAGGGGGAAATGTGTTTTTTATTAATCGCATGTACAACTCGAACCTAATTTGCTATCGTCGTGATTTTTCTTCAGTTAAAAACTTATACGAATGTATAAGATAGAACTTCAAGACGTTTCGAAGTTCTTTAACAAAGGGGGTGAAAAGACATTAAAAGTATTTTTGATTATTATTCCAATCTATCGAGCCACACGAGATATGTAGTGTTGCTTTCTTCGTAAAGACCCAAAAATATAATTTCAGGATATCTTCCAAATTCGTTTCCAAAGAGGCAAAAAAAAAAAAAAAAAAAAAATGGTAAAATGTGTTTTCGATTCATGACCGACATGTATCAATCTCACTAGAAAGCAACGGGGTTTTTCCTTAAGATTAATACTTACTTAAATACCTGAAATGTAATTTCATTTTCAAAATATAATACCTAAAGGGGAAAAAAGTTATGAAATGTGATGAAAAATTTTTTCCATTAATCGTTTATATACACATATATCGTGAACCCAACGGGATATTGTCACAGTTTCCACTTAAGTGTGACGCACATATAATAGCCTTAACTGTCTTTTTCCGAAATTCGAACCCCAAATGAATGAAAAGACATTAAATTTGTTTACGATAAATCTATTATTGCTATCGAACCCGTCGTGATATAGAGATGATTTACGCTTTTTGATGATGAATACGTAAACCCCCGTTAACACATTTCAGGACATTTGTAAATTCAAACTCTGAGGTCTATGAAGGGATGAAATATGTTTTTAAATAAAATCACGACGATAACTCACTTAGTCGACGATTTAACTTCAACTGGGTACTTACACAAATGTTTAACATATGGGCGTAAGATTTTGCAAAATTCGATCACTTAAGGTTTATTGGGGACCAAAGTCGTAAAATGAGTTTTCAGTTTCCCCATTTAATCTACCTAACCAGTAACCAGAATGACGCTTACCTAAATAGGAAAAATAATTATATCAAATTTATACTGACAAAATAACTCTCAGTTACCAAAGGCAAATTCTTGGTTTTAAAACCTTTTTAAAGCAGACTCTGCGAAAAAGCAAGTACAGCCATAGACAGATAATTAATATGGGAATGAGAATTCAGCGATTATATTGTTAGATATTCGTACAATCTCTAGGTGTTCTAAATTAACTTTCAACGGTACGTATTTAGGGTACAGTCAGCATAGGCTGTGCTCGAGTTTAATGAATCATCATACTACGTATACCAAGTATAGGTCGTTCGGAATAAAGTGAACACTAAAAGTTTAACCTTTGAAAATTATCACTAGTCTTTTCTGCATATTATTCAACATTAACAATAGTTCCCTTTCTGATTGTATAGTTGGTAGCGATTTGTCGGAAATAGTTCCTTCTTATTTCCTTACTTAAATACAACAATACTAAAGTAAAATCAACTGGAATCGACGTGTTTGAATTTCGCATAGTTAATCAAATTGTATTTATCAAAGTATAGCGGTTGCTACCGACTGCACAATTTATCTTACACGCGTGAACGTCAAGTAACGTGTCCAGAGAGGTTAGTTTTCCCTTCGTAAGTCGTTACGCGCGGAAACATACGAATCGGCTGGAAATAGAAATTTTACAGGGCTATTTTTAGTGCTCACTTTATCCTGAACCGTCTATACTTATACCACCCAAACACTCTCTCATCTTCAAGACCTGTTTTGCTATGACTACAGATAAGGCTCAATACTGTTTTAAGAGTGGCAGGGGCAGACTTAGGACAGTTTTTCTCTTGAGCAGCTATAGCTACTTAGCCTACTGCAGAATAAGCTCATCATGCAGCTTGGTTATGTTAACACTTGATTGCCGAGCTACTAATCTGGCACAGAGATCCTTCAATTGTAGTAAATGTTCGCTGTTACGAGTAATACACGCAGGCAAATGCCGCAGGTGGACAGCTAGTTGTAGACAAAGGTAGGGAAATAATTCAGATGCAAAAGTTGTAGCAAACAATAAATTAACTCAAAATGACGATAGAAAGTCCTCCGTAACTCTTCACAAATTCTCCCTCTTTTCTCTCTCTTTTCTTGTACTCGACAAAGAACTACAGAGAACTACGACAGGACTGTCAGACTAATGATCTGGTTCGTGTAGTACAGACTACCTGCATCATATATCAGGGCCTGTACAATTGCAGATACTTGCTCTTTGCTCAGTAAAATTACAGAGCCCGTCACAAACTATCATGTTTAAGAATATCCCCACAGAACATAACAGCGTACCGTGAGCACTTCCACTGTGTTACAAAATCAATATTAGTAGACACACTTGGAATTCGTGGGAATCGTTTACTGTTTTCATTAATCCAACGCGTTGTGTGTAACACTGAAGGTTTTGTATCTATATTGGCTATTGTTTATTTGATGATTTGTTTCTCTCTTTCATCAGGTCTAGTTAAAACTTTATAGCTTTAAGAGGAGTCCTTGACTCTGGCGCATGGACGGCGTTGCAGCGTGCTACGCGTATTCTTTTCTACACGAAACCGCTTAACTTTTTCATATTATGTTTAGCTACGATAAGAAAGTTCACTTGAAACTATGCTTCTATTTTTTCAAAAATTCAGCACGCTGGTTATAAACATGATTTTCGGGCCTTTTTTTTTCTTTTTTTTTTTTTTTAGACTGCTGTAACTCCGAAAATATTATCCAAATTCGTGAAGTGCAAAGCGAGAAGCATGCGTTGGTCTTTACTTCATACTATTCAAAAATAAAATGTTATGTTCACCGCTAAAGTCCCGTAGGAAAAAGACTATAAGGAAAACCTTGCACGCCAGTTTGGCGCTGCGAATAGAGGCGATATGCTTCTCGTCAAGCGTGGGACACTGGCTCTTATCGCTACGCTGTTCCCACGCATCGAAGGTCGAAATTCGACACCGGGGAAGACTCCCTTTAACACAGAACGTGTTTGATTTGTAGTAAGATAATGATACTTCAGTTTAAGACATTGTTGACTTTAAATATTTACGCTATTTTCCAGTGTCTCTGAACATCAGCAGTCGAGTGTATCTCCAGAGATGGCATCAGAATTTGAATCATTGTTTTCTTCTTTTATTCTTGGAGTAGTTGTAAAGTGATTGTAATATTGCGTGTTGAGTTAACCATAGTGCTTACTGTCTCATGCACCGTGGTCCTGCAGGTGAACCGTCGCTGCACATCCCAGTCATAGAGCCGCTGCGATTGGATCGGTTGACAGTCAACCAAGGATCTGGACCAGTACGCTTCCAGCTTACTCTCACTGACCTCTACCTGCACGGTCTCTCTCGTGCTGACATCCACGCCATGGAGTGAGTAATCCTGCTTCACATACTCTATGTACCATCACTTGTCTAAGAGTTGCTTCACAATTGTACCTACGGCTTTAAGCAGAACGGAAGCTGTATTAGAAGTAAATTAACACTTGTCTACAACCAGTTGAAATATTGTGTTATACCACAGTATGCTTAGTTTATGTTTCACTATGTTAGTACGTTGAACAATGGCAAAATTTGTAATTTAAAAAGTTTAAAATCGGTACATTTTCCAAAATTTCCAAAAATTAAAATATTTTTACCGGTACCTATTATAATACATATTTTATTTTTCTACTTCTAAAGCATTGACATGTAAGATACACCTGACAAACAACACAAAAACAATTAAGAGAATTAAATTTGACAAAATTTTTTTTACGTTGCAACAATACATCATATTTATGAACACGTATCTGGGTTGTATATTTGAAGCAATATTACAAGTGTACTAAAATTAATGTACAGAAAGTTAAAACACGGTAATTTACAACGATGTTCGTATTTTATTATGCACTAGGTGAGTATGATGTGCAATGGTAGAATGTGTAGTTAAATAAGTTTAAAGTCTGTACATTTTTCAAAACTTCCTATAATAATATTACATTTTGAAGATAATCATGCCACGTAGATGGAGAAGGTTTGAGGTATGTCTTAGAAAATACGATGCACATTAAAGGGAATTAACATAATGAGTGTTGGGGACATAATGAAGTGTGAGGTACATAATGTAGATAAAAAGAGTTGTAACAAATAGGAAAATCACGAGAGGAGTGTTAAGCAAGGGATAGTAACATAAAAATGGAGGACATCTTTTAAAATGAATGTTTCCATTTTACAAGGACGGCGTGTGGAAGCCGAAGCATAACATTTTAACTAGGAACATGAAAATGGTTAAGAATTTCTTATTTTTGTATTATTTTAAGAAATATATATTTAAAACGATTTCTAGTACAACCGGACCAGCATGCAGGGTTTTACTAGTTTTCTGAATGTCTATGTGAGGTTCATTATTTAAATCCTAAGTCCAGTTCTTTTATATTTTCAGGATATACTGTATTTATGTTGTTGCCAATCGGAATATAATGATATAGAGTATTAGTTTAATTTAACCTCCTTAAACCTTGCTTGATTCCAGTTTCGACTTAAAAAATAAGCTTGCCGAAACGAGATTCACCGTCCCTGGAAGAAATATTGATCTGAAAGCAAAATACAAAATAGAAGGTCAAGTACTTATTCTACCAATCAAAGGAGATGGTGACCTCAAAATAAATCTGGGTAAGTATATAGTCTCCATTTCTTGTTTATAGCTTAGTGTTTTTCTAAAGTACATAATATCTCAAAGAAACACGGTGCTTAAAGTGTTTTGTTCGCATCTCAGAATATTTTCGTGTTGTGTTTCTTTACCGCTAGACACCCTTAATGCAACATTCAAGACTTCTTTCGACCTGGTGAAAATGAGCGACGGACTGACCCACATGAAGTTTAAGGACAGTAGCTTCGACTACGATGCCAAAAGGACTTATTTCGATTTCAAGAATCTCTTCAACGGTGATAAGACTCTTGGTAAGTAGGGCAGTTGAATTACTTTACTGTGTCAAGTATTGAACAGTTTGACAGAGACCTTTGTAAGGAAAGCCAATCATTCCTTATTCACTAAACAACGTGCGCGACAATTTTCCAGGATTAGACCAGTAGCATATTTTACAATTTATTTATTTTAACGTATTATGCTCAGTTCTCGCGACTAGCACAAATAATATAGGTTGACCTAAATTACAACACATTTTTCACAATTTATACGGTTTATAAAACATGATTTCACTCGGTGAGGATGTTTATTATAATGCGAAGAGAAAAGAGGAAAAATATTCTTGTTCTTTCGAGGGCGCGGGTTCCGCAATTTTCATCTCCATTTTTTAATTTTTTATTTGTACTACACATTTTTTTGTTATTTTAGACACAAAATGTTTTTAAATTAGACTCTCATGAATTTTTTTATCTCTCATAGTTTTTCGCGTAATGGCTTGTTAGTCATATTTTGCATGTTCCGTTTTAAGGACTACACTAAAACCAATTGATACACCAAACAAAAAAAAAAAAATCACAGTGGATAAAGACATTGCAGGCTAGAATTTCATTCCCACAAAAATAAAGAATAAAAATTATTTGTATTTTTAAAAAAATGCTGAAACCTAGTGGTCATATTTTCAAAGTCTGATTTTACAGAGTTAAATTGTTGGGAGTTTTTGTAAACCTCTCTATGTTGTTTTCCATAATTTACCGTTTTCTCTACTAGATAAAACTTGCAACGTAACAAAAATATAGGTAATTAATACCAAAAATTATCAGAATTGCACTTGGTATGTAAATTTATATACAACCTACAATTGTCATAAACATGCCGTGGTATGACAGCTTCATTGGAATTAATACAAATCATTTGAGGAATTATAATGGCTTCATAAAATTTACAAATGCTAAGATACATTTGTGGGCTGTTAGAGGCACAATTTAATTCAAGACTCTCTAATATCACACTCGACGACTGATTCCACGACATTCTTCATTGCATGCCTGTGGCTTAAGTGAATGACCGTATTATGCCACCTCAACTGATTATGTATTACGTACACATGAACGTGATACAGTGGTAAGTAATACGTGGACATGAAGTCAACGTAGCCCTGGCCTAAGGGACAGCGGACAGTACACGCACGCGGATCGCCAAGCCTTTCTATACTACTCGACCACGACAACTGGTCCCGCGGGGAAAACGCGAACTACAGCTGCGTTGTCCTTGACGACCGCGCGCAACTGGTGTGGCGCACCACAGCACTGGCCATAATACTGTGACACAGGCAGCTGGCTTGGTTTTCGCCGCGCTACGTCTCCACTGGCCGTGTGCCATGAACTCATGCCAGGCAAAGTACAATTCCCCTCCCTGTGACGTGTCTATCTACTACTAGCACCACGCTTATTCCCCTCGTGGGAGAACATTAAAATCACGCGATTTCGGCTTAACGTAACTGATTAAACTTATTATCAACTACACAGACAGGCTACAGGTTTCCCAACCTGGAGCCTGACTTACACAAGCCCTGCATTATAGTTAATGTATTCAAAATTCCGTAAGCAAGGGACATCAGGGCGGGGAAGGCTCTCCCGCCCCCCCCCCCCTTTATGATAACCTCTCCAGCAGGCGAGGGGCGGATGGGGCGGACTAGGGTCACATGGGCTGCTTCGGTTGCTCCTGGTTAAGACGGTGGAGCCGATACACCGCATACTATGAAAGGGTAGGAGAGGGGAGGGGGGTTAGCCCTCTCCTCTCCATTTACTAATGCATTACAACTGGGTGGACAAGAGCCCCCCACAATGGGCTTGTACTACCCCCGCGCTGAGGCCTTCGGCCAGTGATGATGAACGGCCCTCATGGGAGGACTAGTTGTCGTGGTCGAGTAGCATCTTTTTCTCTCTTGGTATGATAAAGCTTGCGGTGCTGAGGGGGCAGTGATGCTTTGGCGCTTAGTATTTGCGCAATTAACATCGCGATAGAGGCGATCACGCCAGTAAATCGAGAACGTACGACGTGGCGATGGCAACAAGGGGGAACAACGAAACTGTCAGCGACTGGCAGCAGTGCAGTGATGGACGATAATTATGCGGCGGCAGCAGTATTGGAAAAACGAGTAGCCTATAGACGATACCGTTGCGTTTCAAGGGCGGACTAGCGTGTTAATTCTTGCACAGGAACACTGAAAGTGAGTGTGTGGGAGGGGGGGGGGGCAAAAAGTGCATATTGTCCCGGCATACAGTCTGAATTAAACCCCGGCCCCTTGTCATAAACTCTTAGGAAAAAATATAAGATACTTTCATTTTCCAACTGTAAAATACGTCTGTATTAACAGTGTTATTACGTTTATATAGCTGTTAGGATCTCTAATATGCTGTACACTGTTGCTTACGCAAAATGTGCGTTATTTACGTTTACAATAATTAAAAAAACTTGCTGGCAAATAAATCTTTTTACAATTTTTATTCACGCATAAGGGCCCCCAAACAATTCTATGCTCTAGACCCTCAGAAATCTTGCTGTGGACCTGGACTGCAGGGTAGATAGTTGCAGGAATTAATGATAAAATTTTAGAACAAGACATACTATATGTTGCGTGATAATTTGAGGACTGTTTTTCTTTTTGTGTGAAAGACGTTTACTATCCATTTATGTGCTGTAAGAGTTTGTAGGGGTTGAAAAATATAATGTGCAAGTATTAATGTAGAGTATTGTGAGCTGTTAGCAAGCAGATGTTTAATGTTGAGGATTATTTTGATAAGGTTTGTGATTACATTAGGGAAGTGCAATTCAATAGCTTAACGTATTTTATAAAATCTTCTGATCTGGTCTTACCCGCTTGCAGTCAGGAGAATAGCTTGTAGAAGCACACGTAGGTAGCCATATTCATTAATTATTTGTATTTATTGCATTCCTAAAACATGGCCAGTCCTTAATGGTAATAATGTTCCCGAGAAGTAATCTTTACCATGTTTGGTAAAAATAATGCTCCAATGTGTAGCTCCGTAGTTTTTTCTGCTCACAATATAATTGTTAATCCTATCAACAAAAATAATTTCAAGAATTCAATTCTAGAACAATTTTTACTACACTTTCTTAACAAACTGAATTTTTGAACAACCACTAAAAATTTTCACAAAATTGCTGGAACTGATTGTTTTTAATTAATTGAATTATTGAAGCAATATAAAAGCAATGTTTCATATCAAGCTTTTGCTTTGAGGAAATGCAAATGTCATACACGTGTTGTCATAATGACATAGTCACAAAGGATGTTATTATTTGTTTGTAGGTGAGGGAATGAACGTGTTCTTGAACGAGAACTGGCAGGAAGTGCACAAGGAAGTCAAGCCTGCCGTAGCGGAAGTTTCGAGGAAGACACTAGTGCATTTACTCTCAGAAATCGCAACGGTCCTTCCATACGACGTCATGTTTCCTGCGTAAAATGTGAATTGTATTTAAACAGCATTATTTATTACTCTTTGTAAATAATTTATTAAAAATTGTTTCCACATTCTTCTTATTTTCTATTGTATATCGTTTTATTACAACCGTTGAAGGATGATGATCTTCTACACACAGAATCATTTGGTTTAGAAAGCTTCGCAGCTTGAAAATTAGTTTGACTTATACATTTAAATTATTTTCTGATCTCTCTAAGACAATAAAATAAAAAGACTGGATGCAATTTAAAAAAATTACATATTACCTCATTAAAGATACTATTTACGATGTGAATGAATAGTACTTCAACAAATCTCCCTGCACTTGCTTACCTATTTTGTTCATAGAATTATCATCATGTTATCTTACCATTCAAATTGTACTTGTATTTCAATTATTTGCATTTATTATGATATCATATGAATGAAAATTTGTATTGATATCAGGCATATCATACTTACCATATAATCAATTAATGTTTTATCAGCCTTTCATAACCGTGTGTGAGTATTCTACGTTGTCTTCGATAGTTGTGTTTAACAAAATTCATAATCTTATTTAACTACTTTGTACAATTTGTAAATTTCTTACAGTTTGTGTCTTGAATGTTTTTATGTTGTACGTATTTAAGCAATTAATTGCATTGTCGTTACAGTCTGTAATACCTCTTCCATTGCACGTGTGGGTTAATTAATGTTTTTATATGCCCCACATACTTGATACCATTCTTTTTAGTTTGTTTAAATTTGTCACTTTGTGTAGGTATTTTTTCTTTAATAAAAAATTTCCGACAACTCCATACCCTTGTAAAAGTGGGACATTAGGAGCTTTGCAATAAATAAAAATAGATAAATGTTAAATTACATAATGGCCATAGCAGAAACGAAAATTGTTTTGTATGAATTATATTCAGGCATTTTAAAAGAGCCATATTATTGTTAATATGTAAACATTCCCGTTATTTTAGGCTTCTAACCGTTGCCAACACCAACTATATCGAAGCAAATTTCCTTACAGCTATTCAGGCAAATAAGTACCTATTATTGCCCTTGTAGCAAGCCCTAAGCCCTCGCCGCAGACTTTTGCTCGGCGTTCAATAATTGTATTTACTTATTTTATACTACTTTATTTTATACAACTTTACATACTATATTAAATTGCTACATGATGTTCTACATTTTTTCAAAATGTGAAATTTAATTTACAATCAAATTATGCAAACATGTACACAACTTTCTTACAGCAGTAGGTTTATAATAATTATACAGGGTAATACATTTTGACAATGACTTTATACACATTATTATATGAATTCTTTAAACATCATCATGCTTCACTGTTTTAATTTTTTTTTCTGCAGGGATGTGGGCCTAGTCTAGAATTTTCTTAAAAGTAGTAAGATTCTTAATTTATTTTAATGGTTCTGGTAATTTATTAAATTCAGTCAGTCCTTTGTCAAAAATAGACCGTTTGGCCAAAGTAGTTCTCCTAAATGTAATGTATTAGTAAGTATGTGTTACTTTAATATCCATTGTTGTCTAGGCTTTATACCTTCATTTATATTTGAGGTTGCATAGTTAAGCCCAGGCGCAATTATTGTGCTTACTGCAGATGGCGATAGAGTATTTCATTGGCACATGTGACTTATAACGTCACATGTTAAAAAACGTGCAGACTGTTACACCAAACTGCATGTGACGTCACATGTACCATACGTCAATCAAAAACGAGCTACAAGAAAGTAGATGGAAAATTGCGCGAAAATGTTGGTATTACTGTTTGTGCTAGGATGCGCGGAAGTCGTCTGGATGTCGCGATACGGGAAATGATTAGTTTAATGTCGCTAAACAGAATGCGCTAAGAGTGTAACAAGATAGCACGAGAGTAATTTAATTCCACGCAGCCCGCTAGAATGCGCGGAGTGTGCTACAAGAAGCTATCGCGCGCACTGCATGGGCAAACTTTAGTTTCAACTCACTCAATAGAATGCGCTAGGAGTGAAACGAGTTAGAATGTTAAAAGTTTGACGCAGGGAAAATTTCAGCCACTTGAGCGCTAGTATCGCTAATGGGGGCAAAGTGACCAATCACATAGCCTTCCTGAATTTATGAAGTTGTTAATTTAAAACGCGAAACTGGTTTATTTTAACTTTAAAAATAAGTTAAATGACTTCTGTCATTTCCAAACATATTTAAATTTAATTTTACTATGGCTTCGTATTTGTATAAATGTTATGGCTCTAAATTGAAAATGCAATAAAATAGTATAACCCCACCTCCCCTTAACAACGAGGGGTGAAGAGTCGATGAGGGTGGAGTGAGGTTAAGGGTGTTCACGTGGTAAAAATTTAAAATTTTATATTTGCTTGGCATATTGTTAGTTTTATAGACATTACTTGTGACTATATTTTCCACTTGTAGACATTTTTTAGCTCTCATAGTTTTCCCATAGCGGCATGTCAAAGTCAGAATTTGCAAGTTACAGGAACATAGGTTTAACAAAAACCAAGTCACTTACTCGAATGAAATAATTTACACTGAAGTGAGATATAATGGGCACTATGCTAAAAGATTTAAAAACACAGAATGGAATTCCTTTGTACTTTTTAAAAAAATCCGAAAATGATGAAAATTTACCTGATTTGTGGCAATTTTTAAAAACAAAATGACTTTGTTTTGTGTTTTTTAAATTTTTAGCATAGTGCCCATTATATATAACTTCAGTGTAAATGATTTCATTTGAGTAAGTCACTTGGTTTTTGTTAAACCTATGTTCCTGTAACTTGCAAATTCTGACTTTGACATGCCGCTATTGGAAAACTATGAGAGCTAAAAAATGTCTACAAGTGGAAAATATAGTCACAAGTAATGTCTATAAAACTAACACTATGACAAGCAAATAAAAAATTTTGAATTTTTGCCACGTGAACACCCTTAAGGGACAACACAACATTCATTCCTGAGCCAGGATTCTAACCTAGGACCTCTCGCACTGTAGACCGGAGCCTAAACGGCTACGCTCCCGAGACCAGTTTCTGTCAAACATTTAGGTGGAGGGTCGGGCTTGTTGGCCGCCAACCCCCTGCGTGTGGCTTGCCCGTAACCACTAATAAAGTTGCAGTCCAGTGGGATTTAGTAATTTACGGGCCGAGTAGCTCCTTTCAGGGTAACTGCTAACCTGGTGGGTCGGTCAGTGGTACCCAGCTTTGAGCGGATTAACGAGCTTCTCTCTGGATCGCGTTGTCCGCTAATGAGGTATTCATCGCCTCTGCTTGGTGCGCTGATGAGCTTGTTTGCGTCCTCAGGATGTTGGGTGAGAACAGTGTTGTTAGACGTACCATGTTCATGGAACTTGTACCATTATTATACCTGGTGTACCATATACCATGATGAGACTGTCACGGTACGCAAATGTACCATAACCTGACTACCTATTGGATTTCTAGCGATTTTCATTGTAAAGTACACTCGACGACTCGACGAAAGAAAAAAAAACTGATCCTTGCTACAGTAATTTCAAGACATCTGACGAAACGATGAAGAGGATGACAGTAGCACACCTATATCCCGAGTCTGACTCCAAAATTTTGTGATTTTCAAAGCATGATCTATTTCCATTAGTACGTATTTAATACCAGTAGTGTAAAATTTAAAAAAAAAATCATCGAGTAATGACAAATTGAAAAACAAAATTGTAATTTTTTACACTAGTTATTAATGTACCATGTTTTGAGCCAATGTACCATAATTTTGAATGCTCCGTATACCTTAACAGAGAACTGGCGATCTAATACCGCTGGGTGAGAATACACTACACTAAGGTTAATTCTACTACAGGTTAGAAAGGAAATGTGTTTTCTTATGGGAAAGTTTCACACAGGGAAAATTTCGGCCGCTAGTTTTGCTGCTATCGCTAAGGGACCAGAAAAATACGAACCAGTAGTAAAATTAAATTTAAACCGGCTTGGAAAATGACAGAAGTCATTTAGCTTGATTTTAAAGTGAAAACAAACCGATTTCGCGTTTTAAATTATCAACTTTATAAATCTTAAAGTTCAGGAAAGCTCTGTGATTGGTCAGTTTGCGTCCGTTAGCGATACCAGCGCTCAAGCGGCAGAAATTTTCCCTGTGACAAACTTTTAACATTGATCGTTCTACCTTGTAGTAGAAATTAACCTTACTACACTCATACACACAGGTCCGCCATTTGTTTTCTGTGTTGCGTACAGTAGGTTGTGTCTCTCGTCCGTTCGCCGATGTTGACTGATCATGTTTTGTCAAGCATGTGGCTCTTAATTTTCTACCTATTTTTTGCAGACTAAATTAATACTCTTCTCGTTATATCTTCGGTACAGCTGGATGTATGGCGAGGATTGGTCTAGAAAAAATAAAAAGAATGATGACAACAACATAGGCGGTTCAATGGAGACCACTAGACTACATTGTAATCTTCTAGTCGCAGAATATAACTCCGACACAGTGGTAAATGTTCTCACTTCTCAATATAAGATGTAAATAAAACTTATTTTGAAAAAGAAGTATTACTCGAGAATTTTCTTTAGTGAAGTTGCATCACCGAGATACTTTTTTGATGCTTAATACTTAAGAGCGCGGCTTCTCTTTATATCTGTTGTAATGTACGGGCCCGTTGTGCCAATATACGAAAAACAAACACACTTCGAAGAAGGACGGAACGTTATTGTTAAGACACAACGCCTAATGAAATCACTTTGTCTAAGCTCAAAACAGCCACATTGGCAGCTATACTTCAAAACGTACTAACCGAATGTATGAGAAACTAAGATAGAAAATTGCACTGAATTTCTTTATAGACTTCCCGCCGACATAATTCAATGGTGTGGCGATGCGATATTTGATGCGCGCTTCAAAGTCTCCCTTATAGCTCCGTCGCTTCTGAGCTTATAACGCGCAATGCCTCTCAAGGTAGGTGGCCCCCTTAACAGTCAGTCTCTAAGTGTTCATTTATTGGTTTTAGTTGGTTACTTTTGTCTCGCGACCGAAAATTCCTAAGTACCACACTGGAAACGTAGCTGTTGAACTTAGATTTCAGTAGAAGTAGGCCTATCAGAACTGAACTAGGTCCTCATAGTTATGTATTTCTTATGGCAGTTAACCAAACTTATTAATTTTGCTAAAATTCATAATCGTAGTTGTAACTATGGGTTCATAGTTCAGTTTTTATATGTGTACATACAATAGCTGTTTCCAGTGCGGTAATTTTGGATTTTTCGAATGTGAAACAAAGCTTGTCAAGGTAAGCTAACAAACAAACACGTAGACAACCTACGGACGCATTCATGGGCGTCACGAAGGGGGGGGGGTAGGGGCACTTGCCCCCCCACCTGGAACTTGGAGACCCCTACAAAAAAAGGTCACTAATTGTGTCAGGCACTGTGAAAAGGTCTTAATTTGCGTCAAATACTGCAAAACAATTGTCTGTGTCGTCAGACGCTGCAAAAAGTATGTTTTTGCTTATAATAGATTAGTTTTATGATAGCTAAACTTAAATTTCTAAATCTTGCGCCCTCCTTGAAATAATTCCTGGTGACGCCTATGAACGCATTTCTTAAGCATTTTCCAAAAATTTAAGTGATATGTGTTGAAATAATATCATTGGTATTGGACGTGAAGGTTGCGTAAGTGTTTGTTGAATACACGACCTAAAATGGCGACAGCTGAAATAACTGAGTTAGTAAGACGAGACCACCTGGATTGGGTTTGTCACGTTCTTACATGTGTCTACCGCCGAGGACAGATTGTTATCTCACAGCTGCTACGTGTCGCCAGATACAAGCTCTGCCAACCTGCGAACATTTCAACACACGTAGAGACAGTATTCTAGTTTCAGTGTTGCCAGCTGCTGAGAAGATACAGCAGGGACGCTTCTCAACATTTCTACACATAATACAGGCGACATTTTGCTTCCATCCATAATGTGATCTTACAATAAGATGTTTGAAAGTCGAATGTATGACAACGTAATGATGCACTCGTACGATATTCAAATAGTTGTATAAAAAAGAACCATGAAGAAGTTCTTCAATAACAACTAATGTTTAAGAGTCGGTTTTATGTTTCTAAGTCATGTGTTCGCTAATTATTTTCATAAATATTTCATATACACAATATATGACTATTGAATTGAAAACCGCTATAGAGGTACGTAATTAGAAATCCATGTAGTCTAAATTGATAGTGCTGACTGGCTGCAAAACAGAGTTTCGATTTTATTTTGTCAGTGTATGGAAGTTTGAATCCAGTGTGTGAAAGTTGAATTATTGCTACTACAGACTGATGTATGAAAGTCTTAAACAGATGAAAGTTGAATGTATGTAATTAGAGGATGGCCTACACTCTGCTTTCCATAACTTTAGTACCATTTGTTATCACTACTTTTTAAGCGTTGTAGACGTTTAATGATATGTCAGTCGACATTTTTAGTACTGAAATGAATCTGGGATGTATATTCCAACATTTGTACTGTAAACTGCGTCTTGTATAATGACATATATTAAAAAATGTAAGCAGTTAATACCCATAAGTAGCCGCTAAATGTTACTGAAGTTACATGAAACATGGTTTATATACCACAGCAAGTAAACTCGCTGTAAACCAGTAGTTTCACCTTTCACTTCATACCGAAAAATACTACCGAATTAAAAAAAATGTCACACATAACTAAAAATGACCGTGCTCAATAATAATTTCCTGCGTCAATTCGTGTGACAATGTTACGTACTCTCTGTTAGAATAGTGAATCAGTTATACATTAAACCCATTATCGAACGTTTTATTAACAGGGAGTGATATTTACCGCATTGAATTTATCCGGTTTATTTCTATAACTCTAGTTTTAGTGGATGCACAAAATGTTTTACCATTACGGGGTATTTATAAAGCCTCCATATTTTATTTTTGCAACCGCATTATCGAAATAACGTTGAAACGGGTAACAGCAGACAAGAAATGGTGACCCACTTATCAGAGAGTCGACAATGGTCACAAAAGTAACATGAACCAGGCTCTATGGATTCGAATTACAGAATTAAACGATAAACTAAGCCATGCCAAATTGAAAAACTTGAAACAGTCCCTCTGCTCCCTACATTATAAGACGAGTCTTAAATCCAAGCTGATTGCACTCCATCCTGCTTAAGCTCAAGGGCCGTTGGTTCATACTTCCGCTATTTTTTTTAAATGTAATTTTTTTAAATCATCAAAAGAAGGAAGTATTAGAAAATTTTCACAATAATTTTTTTAACCGAATTTACTATTCAGCCTTATATTTTCAAATAAGAAATATATATATATATATTTTTTTTTTTTTGTTTTATAGAAACTTCGACTATATAGCATAAATAGAGTTCAACACATCTGTGTGAGGATTTTACGTTATCTGGTCCCTATCAGAATTTTTAAATCTAATATTGGAATAAAAACTGCGGGCTAGTAACCTGTGTCAGTTAGTTCCGTAACTGAAGATATGATATGCGTCAGAAGGAAACATTTAATGTTTTAACAGGGTTAAATGATACAGTAATTAATTGAAACTACATTATTATATTTAATGCCCTTAGAATTTAAATTTCAAAAAATCCTGAAAATTCTTTTGAAGGATATGCGTAAGCTTCATAATGAAGTAAAAGAAATCTTAATATCTCAACGACTTTAAGATTTATCGAGGTTGAATTGAAAACACTTTAGACGGCTTTCCACTTCCTTAATTTTCGAATTTCGAAAAGTTGAAAAACTAGGTACTATACATTTTTGTAAGTTTCATTCTGAAGGGAAAATGAGCTGGATATCTAAATAGACTTATGTGTTATCGAGGATTCATTTAAAAACACATTTAATCTCTTTCATTCCCTTAGTTTTAAAATTTCGAAATATCTATTTCAATAGCTGCTTACGTCGTAAGTGGAAGCCATCCTACAATACCCATTATAACGAGTGAAGCACTTCATTATATATATATATATATATATATATATATATATATATATATATATATATAATAAACTTGTGCTACTACAATTTCACATTATCCGCAATTTTATACATATACGGCTACTTCCTTCTCTACAGTTACGAGATGTTAACCGGGAGTTGATTGTGCTGTAAAACGTATTTTACAATAGCCCTGAAACAAGGCCGTGTAACGCTTTCTAACGAATAGCCATAAAACGTTCGAAAATTGAATTTCAAACTTTGCCACACGTTTACGTTACTGGAACAACAGTGGTTTATAACGTGTTAACATACGGTCTATGAACTTAGAACACTCGATAAACCCAAAAGCACGTTTATTCTAAGACTGTTTATTTTATTTGTAAGTAATTCTACGTGTGTGCCGTCCCGGGACGTTTAAAACGTGTAAAAAAATGGCTAGGCTGTGTTGTCACGTACTGATTTTGAGTGGTTTGTTTCCACATATCCAACATCGGGGTTTAAAATTCGTGAATTATGTTTTGCTATATTTCCTTGCTTTTTCCAATGCACAGGTCTGAGAAAAGAAATTAATTTTAATAGGACTCACATCTGAATTCGATGACCGAATGTGTCATATTTTTGGTGCAAAGTTCTAAAAGTTCTTCCCTGGTCATGTGACCAACCTTCCCATGACTCAAGTGATAGCAGTGAATCAGTCTTTCTGTGCAATAGAAAGAAGGGCAAATATAACAAATTTTTCACACGCACGGTAATGGTGAAACTGTCAATTACAAACTTGTTCAGAAAAGTATGCAACGCGCAAATATTTTTGGCGTTTCATGGTTTTTAAAAACTAAATATGCGTATTTGTGCCAGTTGAACATCAGTACAAGCCATCGTGCATGTGAGGAGAAAATGTGTAGCAAGATATGTGCGTGAGATGGCTTCGAACTGCTTTATGATAGGCTATTCTTATATGGGAGGTCTTGTAAAAACATTACATATTGTGTCGTGTAGAAGATGCTTAGATGATATTTACTTTTAACGCCGGAATTATTAATTTTCGCATCATTTAATAGTCAGAATAATTACTGGCAGTATCTTGTTATAGAGTACTTGACTTTACGATTGTTTACACATTTATTTACTTATCTTATGTTAGGAATTTATTGATTTTCCTTAAACAGCCGCGGTGTCCGAGTGGAAAGCCGACCCTTCCCCCCCCCCGGCTCAGTTGGTTGAGCGGCCGGCTTTGGTGCGGGGGGGGGGGTTCTGGGTTCGATTCCCAGGTCTGACTGGGTGTAAATTTGTGTTTGTCCAATTGGGTCTCAAAAATTGTCACCATACAAGTTGTCTCACGAAAAGTACTGGGGCCACTCGAATTACATCACATTAAAGAGGGGAATGGTTGGTGCATTGGTAATGCGGTACCTTCCGCATCGCCGCTGCACCAAACATTTTCCGTGTTAAAAAAGAAAATTAAAAAAAAAGTGTTCAGAACGTTCGGCTCCACTAAGGTGATCCGGTTTCGATCCCCGGTGGGTTCAGCCCGGATTTTTCGCATGTGGGAAATTTGGCGGTGGTGGACATTGCCTTCGGCCGGCGGGTTTTCTCGGGGATATCCCGTTTCCCTCGCCTTTCTCATTCCGTCACTTCTCAAGTGTAGAGTTTCATTTCATGCCGTCCATCAGGATATGCAGATGCCTACGATGCGTTCAGTCAAAAATCTGCACTCGGGGTACAATACTCTGTCCACGGATATCCTCGGTAGACGATATTTATTTAGATACTCAGTTCTCGGATACCCTCCGTATACGATATTTATTTATTTATTTATTTTTGCTAAAAAGTTAAATATGTAATTATTATAAAAATTTTTATACGATTCAAATGTTTAATAAATTATGCTTTGCTTGTTTAAAAGTGCATAGAATGTTTAAGATCATAACAAAAGTTAAGATATATGTTAATAATATCTAGAAATGGAAAGACGTTCCAAAAAATTCAGCATTACAAGATATAGGCCTACACATACCTCTTCGTTCTTGGGATAGCATTGATCCACTCCCTCCGATCAATGAAAATGTAATAACTTCACAAAATTATATACCACCTCGCTTTACGTATCTCATGATCCCTTTCTCTAATCGAGCTTAATGAACTTCGCAATCCTGTCGTGAAGTCTGCTGGTGGCAGTTCAGTTCTCTTGTAACATTTTAGCTTGCAGCCTGGTGGATTTACCGTACATTCGCCCATATTTCGTCTGTTTCCATTTTTAAAACATCAGATACTATTTTTACCATAGTATTTTAAAATGAGTGCCTGGGCCGTACGGCGACAGAAGAAAACTAGAAAATAATACCAACGCAATTAAGAGCAGATGTTTTTGGCTAGTGCCCCCTTCCGTTTTGTGATCTCCCTTACAAAGTTTCTGACAAAACAAAGTTATATATTTGAGGGGGAAAAAAAAGGGCGGCAAAACGGGCCAGTGGGGCAGACAGGAGAACACATTCAATTTTGGTAACAAAAATCCATTTTATAAAATGTTTAAAAACGGATATTAATGACTCTTAAGGGCGCGTAATACAGCTATTTTCATCACCATATTTTTATATTTTATTTGTACCAGATATTTTTTTCTTATTTTAGACACAATATGTGACTAAATTTGGCTCTAATGAAATTTTTCTATCTCTCATAGTTTTCTAGTAATGGCTTATTAAAGTCATATTTTGCATGTTTCCGTTTTAACGACCACACGAAAACCAACTGATATACCAAACTCAAAAAAATCACAGTGGATGAAGACATTACAGGCTACAATGTCATGCTCTTAGAAATAAAGAATAAAAATCATTTGTATTTTTAAAAATAATTATTGAATTTTTTAAAATTTTTATTTTCAGTTTCGGCATTTTTTAAAAATACAAATAATTTTTATTCTTTATTTTTATGAGAATGACATTGTAGCCTGCAACATCTTTATCCACTGTGATTTTATTCAGTTTGATACATCAATAGTTTTAGTGTGGTCGTTAAAACGGAAACATGCAAAATATGACTTAAATAAGCCATTACGCGAAAACTATGAGTGATAAAAAATTTCATAAGAGCCAAATTTAGTCACATTTTGTGTCTAAAATAAGAAAAATAATATATAGTAATAATAAAAAATTTTTTAAATGTTGATGAAAATTGCGGTAGACCGCGCCCCAACATTTTGCACCATACAGAATTTACAAAAATTTAAAACCACCCGAACAAAGTTGTCAGCAGAAGCTAGTGTAGTAAAAATTATTTTCAGGAAACGCAAATGTCATCAAAGTGCGCCGTCTACCCGCACGTGAGAGGCTCAAAAGCGACGGAGCAGTAAGGTCGACTTTGAAGCACGCATCAAATGCCGCGTCGCCTCAACGAGCCAAGCGCTGAACTAGCGTGCAAGCTTCCCTCCGAACGGTTTTTAATATGGGACATTAAGCGGTGACCATACAATTTTATTGTTGGAAAGTTTGCAACTAAGTTCAGTGCAGGTTGCAATCTGAGTTTCACATACATCCGGTTAGTACATTTCGAAGTACGGATGTCAGAAAAGGCCGTTTTTAGCCATATTGGAGGACTTATAAACAGTTTTTTCAATGAGCGTGGCGTCTTAACAATGTGGTTCCGACCTTGTCTGAAGTTAGTTTTCTTTTCGTACGTTGGCACAATGGGCACACGTGGAATATTTTCGTAGAAAAAAAACTGTTTACGAACACACTGCATCGCATTTGAAGCATTAGGTTTCTAGTTAAACGGTGTTCGGTAAAAATATACCGTAATGGAAACTTTTTCTGCCAACCAGCCGTAAGTATTGAGATAGATTACTGTTTAGATATTTGTGTGTTTATATGAGCATGTAAAAAGCATTACCGCATATCTCGGACAGCGTGGTAAAAAGCACGAGTAGAGGATTCACACATCTGCAAACAATGTGATCAACAGCACCTACCTCGCATCTTGTATTGTATCTGATCAATATAGTCTCCTGCGAGATCAGATAGAAACACGGTTGCCGACAACCAACGGTCTTGGAACGTGTTTATGCCAAGAACATGAATTTTTGACCTGACAAGGAAAACTGGGAACTAAATGCTTATTGATGCCACCTCAATACGTGTGGTGAATACAGGAGTAAGGCTGTCGTTTACTGTAATACTCGGCGAGTTCAAGGCCTTGAAATATTACCTGCTAGGAACTGAAAAACCCATGACTGACCTGAACTTCTCAATTTATGAATTGATATTTATTTAAGTTAGTTGCCCCAATATGAAAGCCTAAGTTTTACATTCTGTACGTTTTGAGTAGAAAAATAAAAATAAACCAAAAACGAAAATGTAAAGATTAAAAAACTAAACCAACCACGTTATTGTATCAATATGAACTAAAATGATACAAATAATATTTAAATATTAAAATATTGTACAACAGCGATAGGATGTCCCTCATTTCAATATAACTTAATTATCTGAATAAGCTTAAAATTACAACGAAGACATTGAATAAAATATACACTTTAATGTATAACAAGCGTAGGGACTTCATATCAGTTTTCTTAAACGTTTTTTATAACCAGTTATTCAATTTTAATGTAAGTACAGCGCACCGTACGCTTTTTACATGAAAACATTTTTTAATTTTTTTTTTTTTTTTCAACTTTTAGTTCATATTGCTACTGTAATTCAATTTTTTTACTGTATGGAAGACGTAACTAATGATTTATTTCAAAATGGTTCGTTTGAAAGCAATGACTTCAAATCTATTTTTTTCTCTGTCACAGTCATGTTTTTTTTTCTCAATATGTGAAATATCAGGTCAAAACTAAGACATTATTGTATTACCATTGATTCTTAATACATAGGCAACATTTCAAATAATTAAGACATCTTGAAGTGTATCAAAACTTAATTGAGCAAGTTGTTTGCGTGAAGTGTTTGTTGGTTTGTTAGGAAAACGTTCATGAAAATCAGCCAGGAATTTATTTCAGAGCATGCACTTTTTTTTTCAGAGGTGATGGTAATTGTTGATAAATTGCATCGGGTGCAGAAGAAGTTAAAATTACTGACCATATAATAAAGGCATGAAACGTCGATGTAGAAGAAGCCTACATTACATGTTTCAGTGTACGGTACTTATTTTTAAGGAGATAGTCACCCAGGGTGTATAGTAAAAACATATTCCAACATTCGCCTGGAGAGATTTCACAAAATTGTTGCAAATCTACATCAGAATAGCAGGAGACGGGGATCGAACCCAGATCGTACCGAATGTAAGACGAGTGTTTTATCGCTTCTCCACTTCGCTCGATTGATAAACATTTAGTATAAGTGAAAATGAACATCAACTTCGTGTTGCCGCCTTCTGGCAGGGTTACATTGTATATGAGAGAAGGCCCGAGTGATGGTTGGGCCGGCCACTCGACTAGCGAGACATGCCTGTCGCCCTCCGGCCTGAGGATTGGATGAGGTGAGGGTGAGATTAGTGTGGAGCAACGACGAAATGAGAGACACGGAGGAAGCGGGAGTTCGCCGAGAAAACCCGCCAACCAACTGCAACGCTCGCCAATTTTCCCACATGCGAAAAATCCGGGACCGAACCTGGATCACCCAGGTGGGAGACAAGAGGTCTAACTCCTCGACGACAGCGGCTCCCAATTAATATAATTATTTACTATATTGTTGCAGCTTTCCGCTCTCCCCGTCCACACACACAGCTTATACACACAAAATCTCTTGCACTCTGGGGCCGCGGTGGCCGAGGAGTCAGATGCCTCGCCTCCCACCAAAGCGATCCGGGTTCGATTCCCGGCGGGGTCGGTCCCCAGATTTTCGCATGTGTGAACCGTGTCGGACGATGCCGCTGGTCGGCGGGTTTTCTCGGGGATCTCCCGTTTCCCCCGCCCTTACATTCAGGCGCTGCTCCATACTCACCTCGTATCACCCTTCACCGACGCTAAAGACCTCTATGTTGAAGCCCTCACTCACTCTTGAACTCTCTCTTTGTTTCTGACGCACACACACACAGTGTATGCAGATGTAATGGAATATCGCGAAACATTTTTCGTACCAACATGCCCTTTAAAACACTGTAATTTCTCGCAACATGTATGACTGGGAGATACACGTCTGATACTACGTATCTGTCTGCAGACCAATAATAGGCATCAAGTATTACAATAGCGGGATTCTTATTGAATCAGTCAAATAGGGCAACAGCTCCAAGTACAGTCGAAAGAGAGTAATCTTTTCATAAGCTGAACGTGCGTTGAAACCCAGCAAAAAGTAAAGTTTTCCCTCGATAAACAATAATCTCTAACCATCAGCTATAATTATATGCCCTAGATACCTAATGTATGTTCACGCATGATTGACCAGATGTATCTTCGATGATACAGTACTTCAAATTACAGGCTGTCGCGGCGGAAAGTAGCATGCCGACCGAACATATGACCTGCTTTCATTAACTGTGGAAATGTACCCGATGCCTCAAGAGTAGAATACCGGTATCCGTGGGTTCGAACCGTGTTTACAGCACTCGCCTCATAAGTGGACCATTCTAGTTCGGTTCCCGGCGTGGTCAGTCCCTAGATAATTTGTGCGTGGAAAACGTGACGGATGGTGCCGTTTGGCGGGTATTCTAGAGGTACTCCCACTTCCTTCGCCCTTCGCATTCCTTCGTTTCTCCATAGCAGGTCCTCACTTCATGTCATCTTTCAAAGAGTGGCAGATGCCTGCTGACTCCCAGGCAGTGTGTGATACCCTGCCATTTGGTACAGTAAAGTATGCGATATTCATTTACTGCCTGTATCGGTTTATAGCTAAGGTCAGTGGCGTTGCCAGGAATATTTTACAGAAGAGGTTGCGAAGAGCGCCGATTAATTCATAAAATTTCCAGTACGTTATGTAACTGTATTGTAGGTACTATATGAATACGTTTATATTTGATTTGCGATAAAGTCAGAACTTTTGAAGACAGCTTTATCAAAAATAAAAATTACAAAAATTTAATTTTTATGAGCTCAGTCGTTAACTGGTACTAGAGAATCTGTACACTCTGATTATCACTTAGGTTCTTTTTTTCTTTATCTATATTAAAAACTGACGAGAAACTATAAATTATCTAAAACTAAGAAAGTGACTAGGGTTTCAGAAGTTCAGACTTTATACCAAACCAGCTGTATAATTGTTAGGGTTCACTATTGTTTACACCACCGTGTTTGTAATTAGTCATATTTTAGTAATATATTATAAACTGAACGTGAAAAGTTATATTATTTTAATATTTCATATTTAGCTAAATTGATCAGATTCATACACTGATACGTCTAAATATTGGTTTTATATATACACGTGATCAATACAAATTAAGCAGTAAAAATCCACGTGAGAACTGTCTTATCCCTAAATGAAGAGAAGGAAAGAAAGAAATAAAAATCTAGTTTAAAGCAGATAAATAAATAAACGTCTGTAACCTACCTGGAGCTGTTTTGCATGTCGGAGGCAACAGGTCTTACGTGCAATGCGCTTACATGGTGCGCAATGTTTTTGATATTACTCTGGAACTGTGACTAGAACTTGAAGTTGTCTACCTTTTATTTTTGTTGTTGGAAAACTTGCAGCCATATTCATTATACGACCTCTGACTAGCTTCATATCATTGTTCATAGTAAATTTTTAGAAAGAAATTACAATAAAAGACTTTTACGCTAATGTTGTAATTTATTTTGCGTAAAGTTTTCAAATTATACTTTAATCCTCCTTTTATATGTGTTTCATTTTCTTAGACAAGTACATTTTCATACATATAATATAATGGTTTCGCTGAAAAAGTGTACATCTCACTTATTGCAACATTATTAATCAGCAAGTTAGACGGACCCCTTAAGGCGGCCGTCTACCGCATGCTTCAAATGCGTTGCAGCGTGATCGTAAACAGGTTTTTTTTTCTACGAAAATATTTCATGTGTGTCCATTGTGCCAACGTACGAAAAGAAAACTAACTAAAGATAAGGTCGGAACCTCATTGTTAAGACACCACGCTCATTAAAAACACTGTTTCTAAGCCCTCCAACATGGCTAAAAACGGCCTTTTCATACTTCCGTACTTCAAAATGTACTAACAGGATGTATGTGAAACTCAGATTGCGACCTGCTCTGAACTTAGTTGCAGACTTTCCACCAATAATATTATATGGTCACCGCTTAATGTCTCATATTAAATACCATTTGGCGGGAAGCTTGCACGCTAGTTCAGCGCTTGGTTCGTTGAGGCGACGAGGCATTTGATGCGCGCTTCAAGGTCGACCTTGCTGCTCCGTCGCCGTTGAGCCTCTCACGTGCGGGTAAGCGGCCGCCTTAAGATGTGTTTTTACTAAGCATCCACGAATAACAGAAAACTAAAAGGTCTTCAGATACAAAGGCACAGTGACACTGCACAGATAACACAAGCACGTGATTTTCATTCATAAATGATAGCGAATTCTTTTTGTCATCTCCTACCTTTACTCATTTGCGTAAAATAAAAATCAAGAAACTAGCATACTAAAAGACTTCCTTTCCTGATCATCCGTGATAGTTATTTTCCATAACAGGATTTTATTTACTACAGCTATGCAATTAATAAGCCAGGAAATTTTCCGCTCACATTCCGAAGCGATACGTATCTTGGGAGAAAAGCGGCATAAAGACCGAGACATTCAATAATATTCCCTTAATATGACGTTAGGTTAGTACTGACTGCAGTCTGATATAGTCGGTTTGATGACGGATGAGTGGAAAAGAGAAGTAGGAGGTTCATAATCATCACGTTGGTTCTAACACACAACAGCTGCAGTCTATAATTTTATAGCTGTTTTTATAAAATATTTTACAGTGATGTATAATGTACCTGTACCAAATATTATTTACGACTTAAACACGACCTGTGTCACACTTTATTCACATCCTACAATGTTTGCATAGTGGCTTGTGGATATGAAAATTGCAATATTTTCGGAAATAAGCTACAATAAAAATTACCTCAACTACCAAATTTATAAACTAACACAAAAAAGTAGAATTTCATGTGGTATTTAGTTGAAGCTATCATACCACTTGAATCAATATTTATCACTTAAAACATAGAAAACCTTGCGAACTATTATTTAATAACATTAACAGATTTAAAATAAAACATTTTTAATGATATATATTGTTTGTGAAGTGAAGAGTTTTGATATGCGTGGTTCACGGTAAAATGTACTCTTTTGTAAACAATGCAGGAAATAAAAAAAAATCACTGCTCGATATTTAATAGGATTCATAAACAACTGTTGCGTCATTCCATTCACCACTAGCCTTGATTAACTAGATTACTCCTCTATAAGTCTTTTTACTGCAACGCAACAATCACGAATTACTATGAAATGTAATTGATAGCTTTTGTATTATATGCATCGAACGTTTACCATCCACTAATTAAGTTTTTTACAGGCCGAACGTTGTACGACTATTCCCGTTTGCATGCACATTGCTGTCGACTGAGATAACAGTTTGAAGGCGAATATAGCTGAGAAATTTTCTGCGTGGTTATAATCAACAATAACTTTTTTTAAAGTAAAATATTAAAATTTACGTTGCACTGTCAATCCTAGAGAATTTAAAATTTCATTCCAGGCAACTTAGATAGGTTAAACATTATTAGATGCAAAATAAATATTTTCTTCTTCCGCGTAGTTCCGAAATCTGGAGAAATAGTTGAACTTCGTCGGTGAAGACGCAAAACTCGTATCCCAAGTTAGCAACTAAATGCAAGACAGTTCATGTTTCCAATAACACAAATGCAATAATATTTATAATAGCACACTGTTGTACTGAAATATGTTAAAGAACTCTACTTTGCAAAAAAAAATTATTTTTTTAGCAAATAATTATTTTTTACAATTGTTCTTCCACCCTGCTGAAAACCAGGGCTGTCTCCAATAGGGAGGATGGTGCTGAACCATACAAAATATACAAAAACAATGTAAAGGAGATCTGAAAATAAAGTAAACTTGGTGAAGAGTCATTTCAGAGTGATATTGGTTTATTTCTTGTAAGGAAACAATGTGGACGATTACACCAAGTATGGAAGACGAAGTATCGGTAACTCAGAAGATACACCCCCCCCCCCTTTTTTTTTCCTCCCTGCCTAAAACTGATTGTTGGATTTGTGCCTGCTGAAGACGTTGCAGGTTTGACATACGAGGTCCTACAACTTCACGGCAGACATACTAGGTTGTAAGTAAGACGGTTACCAGTTCCTTCACAGCGAGTGCCGGGTCACGACGCCAGCCAACCACGTCGAAGCCGGTCCAATCAGGGATTCCCGCAGTGAAGTCGCCGACCTCCTCGAGTATATACACTATAACGGCAACCTAGAACCCGCGAGGGCTGGATCCCTGCTAAATTACTGCCGCATCTACGGCAAGGACTGGAAAATGAAGGGGGGGGGGAGAGCTGGACGAGAGGTGGCTAATAGCTACGTCCACGGAACAAACCACGGGGTTTTCGCCCGCCAGGAGAAACGAACCAGCGCCCCTCCACGTGAGTGAGCGTGGCCGGGAGGGAGGGGGGATATGGGAATATTCCCGAGCCAGGTCGAACAACGTTGCCAGATATAACCTAATCCCGTCATCGCAACTCGATCATACCTTAAGGGCACCGCCCACCTGCGCGTGAGAGGCTCGAAAGCGAGGGAGCAGTAAGGTCGACCCTGAAGCACGCATAATATTTTACAGCGATATAGGGCCGTTCTGCAGTTATATCTGTCATTATTTCATGTTTTGTTGCTGTCAAATCAGCAGTACGAAATTCAGTATGGCTAGATTAACACGTAGCATATGTGGTCATTATTACTCATTGACCTGTAATAAAAATAAGTTCTCACTTCTCTAAACACAATTACTTTGTATCTCTAAGCTCTTATGCTAGTTAAAATCTCTCTTTCTGATTTTATAAGTACGGTTTAATTTAATACATGTGAGTTTTTGTTATCAGTTCTTGAAGTAGCCAGTTCTATTTAACTTCACTGTAAATAATTTCAGTTAGTTTTTCTTATGATGTCTTCGTGGCTTACAAATGTCACTATGTCATATAGTTACAAAAGAAAAAACAACTACTGGGTTTTTACTTTTACGCTCGTTAATTGTAGTCGCAAGTAAGGAATACAAAACTACACTAACACAAAAAAAACATTAAGCAATTAATATGTTTCTTGCGAGCCAATTAACACAATGAATGCAGCATGTTTAGTAAAACATTTGTAATGCGTTTTTTATATTAAAAATTCGACGAAGCTTCGCAGGGTCACCCCCTCGTTAATTTTTATCTTTGCATATTCGAAAAGATTTGTGGATACTAGAGATACATTTGCACGACGAACATCTAGCTATTATTTTTACTGCCAAATAAACATAATATTTTCCAGGACTTTTGCTGCTGTATTGGCACATAATTTATTTGAATGTTTCTTGCAATGGAACGGAAACATTCGCCGTTGCAATATTATGTCACCACAGGAATATTGGTACGAAACAAAGAAAAAACAAACAAAAAAATGAGTGAGATATTTTGGTCAGCGCTTAACATCGAGGTCTTTAGCGCTGGTGAAGTGTGATATGAAGTGAGTATGGAGCCTCGCCGGAATGAAAGGGCGGGGAAACGGGAGATCCTCGAGAAAACCCGCCGACCAGCGACATCGTCCGGCACGATTCCCACATGCAAAAATCCGGGGATAAACCCCGCCGGGAAACGAACCCGAATCGCCTTGGTGGGAGACGAGAGGTCTGACCCCTCGCCCACCACGGCCCACGAGAAATTGAGCAAACAAGGCTAGTTTGACTATTGTCAACACATCCATAAACCAAAACAGCAGATAATTATATTTATTTTATTTTTTCTTTATGTATGGTTGAATAATTCGTAACTGGATCTTACATGTTATATTGTTTTGGTTGGTGGATGCTTTGACTACAACCAAAGTAGCCTTGTTTACTAATTTGTTCGATCTTTCGTTTGTTTTCGAAGCTTCATACTGAGTTCTGGGACAACATAATATTGCAATGGTGTATGCCACAATAGTACAGTAGTTTACTGACCCAATTAGTAGGGACATGAATCATTTGCGTACAAGTTAGAATTCAAATAACTCGCAATCGACCTTATACTAATTGTTAGAGACAGGAAATTTCGCGAAAAAAATTTTTGCAGCACTTTGTTTCAGTGCCTTACGTGCGCACCTGCATCTCTGCTATGTGGTCAGTGATTGGATGCCGTAACACCCAGTGTGTGAAGGTTAAACCCGCAAATCACAGACGTAATGTGTGGATGTTATCCGTGTTCTGATTGGCACAGTCAAATAAATAACGACTCTGCACAAAAACACTCTGTCAATTGCAATGAAGTTGAGTTGCAGGTGTTTACGTAAGACACTGAAACGAAGTGGGGCAAAAATATTTTCATCAAAAATTCCCGTCCCTAGTAATTGTGCACTTCCTGGAAGAAAGACACAATTAAGGGGGATTGATCCCTGTCAGATAGGTTTTACGGTTTTTCTTATAAATCAGGGAATAGACACATAGTTTTGCTTTTTTCACGCTGACAAGGCATAGTTTATTGTTTCATTCACTTTTTGGAATCCATATGGCATAGTTTCTGTTAATTTGTGGCCTCTGTAGTCGCTCCCGTAAATAAAGCAATTTTACCTTTTCAGATGTTTCCAGTTGCGGAATAATGCATTTATAATGGTTCCAGTACTTACAGAAAATCGGTTAAGTTTGTATCTATGCCCTGTCGTGACAAAAATTTTGGTACATCGACTGGAACAAAGTTGTCGAGTAGAAACGGATAAATCCAATGTAGTAGGGATCAATACCCTTAAATGCTGGTTTAATTGTTTAGTAACCACTGTGTCAGCAAGCAGCCAAACATCAGCTGTAGTCTGCTTGAGCACATACATTTGAAGTCTAGTCTACACGACAGAGAACATAGACATCTTCCTGGTCTCCATCAATCACAATTACGATACATGAGGTTGACGACAAAGTAAGCACTTTTGAAGATCATTCTGTAGAGAAAAATTATAAAAAAAATACTATTTAATGTGACACTGAATGTTAACTTACTAGTAATCTACTGTAAAATCGATACACTTTGAACGTTACTTAAGTACCTTTGTTTCCAATAAAAAGTGGCAGAAGACAGTAAATTGTGCAAAACGAAAAAATTAACTAGGTTTTCAGAAGTTCTTTCTTCATCCCGAGCCACCTATACTTCAATATACGATAGGTTGTTATTTGTAGGACGGTAGGCGCCTGAACGCATAGCCATGCAAGTCTTCCAGTCTCGAAACCGGATCCAAGCCACACTGTTTTTGGAATACAACGGGCCGCGGACTATTTATCGCTGAAAATATGCGGTTTTGCATATGGATTAACCCGTCTAGTCCCCTCTCCCGTTCTGCGCTTTTTTTAATGTGCCCCGTCTCTGAGGAGCAAGTTGGCTACGTCGGAGCAGGCAGGAGTGTGTCGAACCACAACAACTCCGCCCCAGTGGCAGTTTTTCTCGGCTGGGGTCACCTGGAGGGGTATAAGAGGTGCCCCACGGTAGCAGCCGGGGTAGATACATCGCCGTCAGCTGATAGAGATGAAGTCTGCAGTCTTCCTTGGTGTCTTCTGCCTCGCGCAGCTTCTGGACTCTTCCTATTCGTCTCTGCCTCTACGTGAGTATATGACACTCTCATCGCACACCCCATTCTTGCTTAAGGGCGCGTGGCACATAATTCAACGCTAAAAGCATTAATCTACAACTGTAGGTTTCTTGAAGCCAGTTTGCGAAAAGTAAACAGTAGCAATCCCAGACAATAGTGTTGGCCAACGTTTAAAACAAAATTATTTCCAGTATTACGAACTTCCGAGGCACAATCTCTGACGCCAGAACCTCGTGCATTTAACTGCGACGCAAGAGATCACGCGCAACGAATTAGTAATTCTGGACAAATATTTACTCGTAAAGGTAGCAAACACCATTATCTAGGATCGTCATTGAGTATTTTATCCATATTGGCTTTGAAATAAGCGTAGAAATCAATTAGTGTGTTCAGCGTTTATTTATCTACCACCCACTCTTAAGGGCCTCGCCTACCTGCGCTTCAAATGCGTAGGAGAGAGTTACGACTATTTTTTTTTGACGAAACTATTTAACGTGCATTATAGTTGTTTATCTACGAAAAGAGAAAACACTTCAAACTTCGTTGCTATAGAGTTAAAAATTCGGCACGTTTATTAGAAACATCATTTCGGACCCGACAAAATGGCCAACAATGGCTTTTCCGAACTGTGTTATCGGGAAAAATAAGAACCGGTTTCGAAAAACACAACTATAGAAACAAGCGTTAGACTTTAAACTATTCTGTCCACAAATATAATGTTTTCGCCGCTTAAAGTCCCATGGGGAAAAACGATAATTGTATGGCACTGCCGCCAGCTGAGTAGTTTGCTTGGAGAGACGTTAATACATTACATTCTCCGGTCAAGTGCATTCTTACCGCTCCTTCCTCACACACACAAACACAGCCTACATAGGGAGGTCCCTTAAGAACGTCCAAGTGAAGGAAAATCATAGTTTTATATTTGTATGAAATATTGTCAGTTTTGTAGACATTACTTGAGAGTATATTATCCCATAATGCCACTTCAAAGTAAACATTTGCCGTTCTTAGTTCATATAAGCCGCAAAAACTAATAAACATGATTAAATTAAGAAACTCACTCTTAAACTACATGCCACACGATACTGCTTGAATTGTTTAACAATCCATTGCAAAATGTTTTGTAGTTAAAAAATTTCTGAAATTTTGAATTTTTTGTCTCTTTTATCTTTTTTTTAATACAAAAATATTTTGTAATGGATTTAAAAACATGTCAATCAGTAGCCCGTGACATGTAATTTCAATGTGAATTTTTAATTTATTTATGTTCATTGGTTTATGCAGCTTATAAAAACTAAGAACGGCAAATGTTTACTTTGAAGTGCCGTTATGGGATAACGTATTCCCGTTTGCAGGGTGCAGACTTTCAAACAATAAAATAATAGGGTCACCGCTTACAATCCTACAGTTTCAGTAATCCGGCGGAAACACTGCGGGCTAGTTTAACACCTTGCGCACAGGGGCGATGGCACACTGACCGTGCGCGTCAACAGTATCTCTTACTGCTGCTTCGCGTCCGAGCCTCTAATGTGAAAACCAGAGTCAGGCAGGCAGCTCCCTTAAGGACCTTGCCACTACCTTGCAGCCATGGAGTTTAAGGCTCGACATTAGTCAAAACATTACATTTTACTACTCAACATTTTTTTTTAATATGGCTCTGACGAGAAAAAAGTACAAATCTGCAATTACGCAACAAGTTCATTTTACTTCCCGCTACAAAAAACGAATCTCGATCGAGCTGTTAACGTTTATTTATGACGAAATCAGTCTAGCAAATTATGAATATAAAAATGTCAGACTGATTACTGCGTAATAGTACGTTATCACTTCAACCATGGAAGACTTGCGTACATTGTCGCAATTAATTTGATTTTTGTATAATTTTCTACTTTCAAAAATTGTTTCTGATAATGGTTCAAGGACTTTACTTGGTCTATCTATGCTTATTAAGTTATGTTCGATCATATGTACTCAAGATGAGAGATATTTGTGTCAATAGTCTTTGCTTACTCTTTTAACATTTATTAGGCCTATATTTTTATATCATTATCTATGAATGCTGTAAAAGCGGTTTTATTAAATTTTGGTTTGAGTATGAAAAGTGATGGCTTAATTTTATGTTTTGGTACATATTACTTGTTGATGAATTTTTTTTATTAATTCTTGAAAGTAGTGCTAATTCAATGTAAATACTTTAAAGAATGTTAATTTATGCATTATTATATTTCTTCCAGCTCCTTACATAAAGCCATGTTCGAAGAACGACCCAAAGATACAGGAATGTTCTGTGAAGAACGGTAACGAAGCTATTCCTTACATAGTGAAAGGTAAGACTCACACCTGTCAAACTTCAATGAGATGGTCTTAATATTTGTTAAATGTTTCTTTGTGATAATGATCTCTTATACTACCTCACCAATAATCATATCAATGCAGTTTAGACGACGTGGATTGGAGTTAGAAGACGGGGAAACTTGTGTTTCTGAATGTTTCGTGTTAAAGTGAATTTCAAGCACAAGGCCACTTATCTGATATCATGACAGTGTCATTTAAAAAAAATCCAAAATGCTTGCCGCGTGGAAGTTAAATCCGCTGACTTTATGAGCGAAACTAACTACATTGGTGGAAGCGAAAACAAAGGCAACAACATATAGAATCACAATGGTTTATAGAAAACTAAGCCAGCATGTTTGTCTGACAATTGCATTTCTTCGTGGAATAAAACTAAAATGTTAGTTTATTTTGTAAAGTTGTATGTGTGATGTGAGTCAGAATATAATAATGTATCTTCGTATCCGTAAGCCACCGTTTTTATTAAGTAAGCTCAGCATTATGTTAACGTTCTAAATATTTCCGTAGCTAAAGGGTAATATCGCTGCCATATTATGTGTACATGTGTGCGTAAGATGCGTTCCCAGAAGAAAAAAACCGAAATTCAAACGACATCATTTACGGGCTTAGTAGAAAACAAGGTATCCTTGTAATTACCTGTTTCGTAAGGTCACCTAAAATTAGTTATTAGCATTACATAACAAAAATAAGACTGGTAAACCGCATCTATTAATACTTGAAAAAGAAAAATTTTGCATTATTCCTGAAGTTGAAAAATAATCTTTAACGTAAGATTAAAAATATTAATCTGCCCATTTAGAACAGTTTATTACTTGGATTTTTTGTGTTTTAGCAGCCCGCAGATAGTCCAGTGTGGTTTAAATTTCTCCAAGTTATAAACATACACATTAAATATATGTCATTTTATACAGGCTGTCCAGATACAAACGAAAAATAAGCACACCACATGAATCCTGGACAACATTTGAGACATTTTACGTGCATACTGTGGCTGCACTGCACGGAGAAATTCCCCTCTGTCGCTGCACGTCCAGGTATAATTCTATGTACAAAATAACGTCATGTAAACGTAGAATCATGTTTGAAATGCTCAGGATTTTAACCTTCACCTATAATATAGGTCAAAACCACTGTCGTAGAATAACAGGTCTGGACACTCGCCTATCTACCAATGTATTTTGCTTGACCCCCTTGTTGTTTGGCTGTAGTTCGTCAAGTTACCGAGAATGTCGTACTTTTTGGCGCTGTAATTCGGGTGGTCGGACTCAAACTCCGCCCACTTTTTTCCATTGTTAACATTATAAAGTAGATAAAGATTTCTGTAGCCATGATTTAAATTGTGAGCGAAGGGAGTGTTTCAAAATTGATAAGAAATACGTTTTGATAAATTGTTTATCTTAGTGGGAGGGAAGCGGGCGGAGTTTGAGCTCGACCGCCCGGATTACAGCGCCAAAAAATGTATGGCATTATCGGTAACTTGGTGAACTACAGCCAAACAACAAGGGGGTCAAGTTTCCAGGCGAGTGTCCAGACCTGTTCTTCTACGACCGTGGTCAGAACAGTAGATGTAAGATAAGTAATGTATCTTTGAAGCGCAAGAGGGGACTAACTACAGTACTATGTTGCCACATTGCGCATGTAAAATGTCGTTTACAGCGTTTTACCGCTAACACAGTTGTCTCCAGTTCAGTCCAGGATTAGCACGGTGTGCTAATTATGCGGTCGTTTCTACACACATTCTGTACAGGTCTACGGATGGTAAAAATATTTAACGCCCAAACATTCGGAGGCGATTTCTTAGTTAACAGTAAGCAGAAGATATGTGCGACATATTATAAAATCTATTTCAAACCAGTATTTTTGGCAAAATACCAGAAACGGCATTGTGTTGCCTGCGGTTATGTGAACAACGTTAAACGTTATTATTTCGCCGCTAGATTGTGAGGATAGAGGATCTTACTGCCTTTTAAAGAGGTCTTAAGAGTTGGTGAGGCTGAAATGAGGTGAATAGACAACACAACATCCATGCCGGAGCTGGGATTCGAACCTAGAACCTCTAGCACCGTAGACCAGCGACTGACCGACCACTAGATTACGTCCCACACATTTTCAACTTTTTTTTTTTCATGAGGAATCACCTCCCGAACATTAGACGTTGAATGTCCTAATAATTTGTATATGTAAGTACGATAAGTCTTTTTCTGGTGGATTGTTGAATTCAGAATAAGTAGTGAGTGTTGGTGTTTGGGCGTGCATTGAAGCGACAAGGTCCTACGTTGTTTGCAGGCGATCGCAAGTACAAGATCCCGGTCCTAGATCCTCTGCATGTGAAGGAGCTGAGTGTTGAGCAAGGCACTAATGAGATCAAGCTCAATCTCAATGCTACAGACCTGTTCATCAAGGGTCTGAAGAACACAGTTCTTCTGGAGTTTATGTAAGTGTTAACTTGAGGGCGAAGTTTCCTTAAAATAAGGTTTTTAATCAAATATCACCTTTCCATTGATGCTATGTTAAATATTTTAAATTAAAGTTAAGTAGGAAATATAGAACCCATACAGCACAAATAAGTTGTAGCAACGTTGTAGCAACGTCACACAAAAATTTTCAACGTTGCAGCAATGTTAAATGAAGTAACTGAAACGTTGTAGCAACATTGCTGCAACAGTAAAATGTCCGTTTTTATTCAAAAAAATGTTGCAGAGCAATGTTGATATGCGGATGTTGCAACAACGTTGATTTGACGATGTTGCAGAAACGTTGATTTGGGAACTTTGCATCAACGTTGATTTGGGATGTAGAATATATAAAGACCCACTTGTGGCTATGAAACAAAAATAATTATCATTTCTAAACGACACTTAACGCAATTAAAACTAAACTCGTAACACGATATTTGAACAATAAACAACATTCATCAAACACCTACACAAGGACGCTACAGTACTATTGCCATGAAAATTTGTTGTAAATCAAAAGTTTACAATAACATTTGCTACCAGTTTAATAAATGAGATAAATGAAAGAATGTACCTTGAACACCCCGAAAACTAGCGCAAGATAAACATATACGCAACAGCCAATATGAGAAGCAAAGCACCCAAACAAATTGGCGGAAATGGCGGCAAGTACATCATTATTGTATTACGAGTCAAAACAGTAATTAAACAAATTAATAAAATAAATTAGCATGAAGATTACTTCAACCATAATTAAATTTACAATAAATATAACAATTACACAAATAAGTCGTAGTTAAAAATTATTTAAAAGCTTATTTAAAACAGAATCTCAAAGGAGAGTTCTTCACCTGGTAGTAGGCGACGTAACAAAAAACCTCAATATCAACGCAGTAAAAGCTGAAACGTTGGTACTTTTAGAAACGTTACTGCAACGTTGACAATAGACATGCAACCAAAATGAAACAATACAACGTTGTAGCAACGTGTCTGCAACCAAGTGTGCTGTATGGGAATGTGCTTTTAAATCATATTTGTTAACAAATCTTCGTGTAAACGTAATTGGAGATAAACTAATTGTTTACTGAGTTCAGTCTTACGTTAGTATATATATAGACAAGTCAGCTCACTTGCGCTTCAAAATAGTTGTTAAGTAATGCTTTATTTTGCTACCGGCTCTGAATTCCAAAATGAGTTCGTAAAAATTTGTTACAATTGAGCAAACATAAAATCAACAAATCTAGGCAGCTGACTCCTTACTTGTTGACTGTTCATCGACGAACAAAGAAATAATATCCTTAGCTAATAAAACAACAAGCATTCGGATCAATCAATAATTAATAATCGGCATATATGAATGGTTTCGACATAAGCAACCAAGGTTACATCCTACGCACGTTTTAAAACAATTGAACAAAATTAAAACTCTCCGAATTTTATTCTGTTGATACACCTTACAAAATTAGTTTTTAACGGTTTTCACCCGTCTGTTGATTCAACAGAATTTCTCTAACTACAAGAAATTAAGTTCAATAAAAGTTAAAATGTGCAGACGTATTCTTCACGTAAAAAAAAAAAAAAAAAAAAAAAAAAAAAAAAAAAAAAAAAAAAAAAAAAAAAAAAAAAAAAAAAAAAGAGTGTATCTCAATACAGCTCACAATGTTGAAGTAGAAGCGAGAACATAGGTAACAGCAAATTTAGCAAAGGTTTTATACAAAGTTACCCAAGACTATGAGAAATCATCAAATCAGCACAATTTTAATGGCTACGTGATGTTTAATCCCATAAAAAATATGTTAGTTGCGACACGTTTGTTTTGAAAAAATTGTGTCATACCAATTTTAGTCTGTGAATATTTGTAATTCTGTCATCAGTGAGGTGAATACTAGGCTTTCAATACATTGCTGAGGAACGCTCTGATGCACGATGCATTTAGTAAGGGTTGAAACCATTAGTTTGCTACAAATCATTTATAGTTCGTGTTAAAGCAATTATTTATCATTTATGCTGCTTTCACGATAATAATTATTTTTTATTCTTAAACGAGAGCACCTACTGATAAAAAAAGTGTTTTAACTATAAAGTTAATTTTTTATAGACAGTAAAATATGTACGTTAGGTTACTTAATTACCGAGAATTTCGTAATTGCATAATTAGCTCAAACCATTAGGTATTTTATCTTGAAAAAAAATTGTTTACATACTACACGCTGTCTTTAACAAAACTGTGCAACATTTTTTTAGATATCTGCTGTCGTTTAGGACTAAAAAAAAACAATTATCGGAAAAAAAGTAGAAATGATGGTACATGGCCTTAACCACTTTGACCAAAAGCTGCGTCTGTTATTTGATACCTTCTCGAAGTCGTGCGATTTATATACATACTATGTTCGAAACGTAAAGCTAGCTATTCTTTTTGCTCATACTTCACAAGGCTGATAAATTTTAGCATTTCAATTTTCAAGGGAAAAATTACCTTGTAAACCAATTGAACCAATATTCACAAAATTTTAAATACTTATGTATTATCAACATTTATCCGTAGTCACGTATACTGAGGCCAGGCGTCAGTTACAGTATTTAATTTTATTATTTTTCTCAGTGTTTGAAATTCTTGGGAGAAAAAGTTAAAGTCAGCGATTATACAGCACATTCTATTTTCTTTCCTGCAATACACGTTTATCGATTGGTAAGTAAACGTTTATCCTTGCCGCAAAATATCCAGCAAATTATGAATTTCAATAAAACATGCTAAAGTTATTTCGACGTAATTTCCATTTAACACTTCAGCCGTGATGCCTACTTTGTAGCATAAAGTAAATATTATTTGCGGTATAATCGCAGATTTTACATTTCTGCTCTCAGATCTTCAAAATAAACTAAAAACAAAAGAATCCAGCATAAATAGTGAACCCGAGACTTTCGACTGCAAGGTACTGGGTTTGAATCCAGTTGAGAAGATAGCTATGTTTTACTGGTGTTATATGTTACTACGGTAAATTCTTCCCACTTTTTAAGCGAAAAATTAACCTACGTTAAGCAAGGCCTTAGAAATGCAACGTCTGAGAAAACTTAAAGCGTTTAAAACAATACTTGTTGCACTTGCAAATTTATTTCGCTTTCCCATGCAATCCTATTTATGCATGGCTGTAAATATGTATTCTGCCAACAATATTTTTCCTTGTGAACGTATTACGGGAATAAAATCACGGAAGACGTTCATTTGATTACTGTTTTATCACCCCAATGTTTTAAAAAACAGTAAATAACACTTTCGTTCAAAAATACATCTGTACCTAGGAGGTATCAGACACTATGTCACAAAAATCACATTTTTCAGGAAAGCAGTTTGAAGCGTGAGATTCACTATGATTAGAGACAATGGAAAATCGCGGGAAAAGTTGACTGTCTTCTAGTCTCCAACATGCTGTGTATAACACTGAAGGTTTTGTGTCACAATAGGCTACAGTTTATTTCTCTCTTAAACACGCCCAGTTAGAACTGTGCAGTTGTAACACAGAACGTGTATGATTTGTCCCAAAAAGTTTCAAACGTGTCACGATTACGATACTACAGTTTATTATAGACCAAGCTAAGTATTTTCGCGATTTTTCAGTGTCTCTAACTATGATTCACTAGACAATCCGGCTGTTTAATGTCCGAAAACAAACTTTTTGACACAACACAGACTTTGTTTTGCATGCCACTACAAAGTATTGAAAAACCATGGCCATGTTTACGGTAAAAAGTGCAATTTGACAAAAAGTGGTAATAGTGTCTTATGCCTCCGAGGTACAGATATAACATTTACTTTAAGCCTCATATTTCAACTCCCCATTACGTTAAAAAATTTTCGTGTGGTAAAAAATGCAGGAAAATAATGTTCCAGGTTTAATTAGTTGTTGCAGTTAATGCCATACAAAACCCGTGCAAATATTTCACTTAAAACATAATGAAATGTAACGTTCACATAATGTAACCCACGGCACTGATTTAATATAGGATAGTAGTATATATGTGCATACGTATAAATGTATATTTACACACACATGTATATTTCTTTTTTTAAATTCCACCTTAGCACTTTTACTGTGATGAAAGAAATTTTGATACTTTTCGGGTAATTTCACTTACCGCAGGGAGTAGGTATTGTATAGGCGGTTCGGGATAAAGTGAGCACTCAAAAAAGCCCTGCTAAAGTTCAATTTTCAGTCAATTCGTATCTTTCCGCGCGTAATGTTTGACGACGGGAAATGTTTAACCTCTCTGGACACGTCACTTTATGTTTGCGCTTGTAAGATAAACTGTACAGTCGGTAGAAATCGATACAGTTTGATTAAAAAAATTTTTAATGATATAAAATGCAATTATGTCAATTTCGGTTATTTTGTTTCAGTGTGGTTAAATTTGAATAAGAAAATACAGGAACTGTAATTTCGCTGCCAAGTGTACAAGTATTAAGGCACCTATTGGACATGTTAAAATATATGCAGTAACGGCTAGTGATATTTTTTAAAGGTTAAATTTGTAGTGCTCACTTTATCCCGAACGACCTATAATGCATATTTTGCCTTAAATGTTATGTTGTGCAGTATTTTCAACCTAGCTAAAAATACTAGAATAAATTAATCACTGCTTCCCCCTTGGTTCCTTGTTATTTTAGAAGGCCTACATTCGCCTCCATATAATGTACAATGCTACCTTGAGTTCTGACCATTGATACTATTTTTCATCCTCTAACAGACCAGACTTTAGGAATGATGTAACCAGAGTGACGCTGAAGATACCTTCCCTGGTGATAGACTCCAAATACGTCATCAATGGCGAGATACATGGACTACCAATCAAGGGCAAAGGTGATCTCCACATTACACTAGGTGAGTGTAACGTACACTAACCACTTGCATAGACTGTGACGAGGAAACACACCTTAAGGGTGTTCACGTCGCAAAAATCCAAAATTTTATATTTCTATGGAACAGCGTTCGTTTTATTGACGTTACATGTGACTACATTCTTCACTCGTAAAATTTTTTTAGCTCTCATAGTTTCCCAAAGCGGCATCTCAAAATCAGAATTTGCAAGTTACGTGAATATAATAATAACTAAAACCAAAAGACTCGAACTAAATAATTTACACTGAAATTAAAGACTACGGCCCATATGCTAAATTATTTAAAAACACGCAATAAAATTATTTTGTCTTTTAAAAAATTGCCGTAAATCAAGTAAATTGTAATCATTCTCAGATTTTTTATTATAAAGTACGAAGTATTTTCAATGTGTGTTTTTAAATCTTAAATGTATAATTCCAATATAAATTATTTCATTCAAGTAAGTCACTTGGTTTTTGTTATTATCATGTTCCCGTTGCTTCCAACTTCTGACTTTGACATGCTGCTATGGGTAAGCTACGAGAGTTAACAAAATGTTTTAAATTGGAAATTGAAGTCACAAGTAACGTCAAAAAACGAACAATGTACCGTACAAATATACATTTATGCATTTTTTCCTCGTCAACAATCTAAAGGTGATCGTTTGAGTTATTAATGCAAATTATTTGTACTCAAATACGCATTTTGTTTTATTCCTTACAGCTAGTATTATATTTAAAAATTGTTACTCTGCGATATAAACAAAAGTAGGCCCTCACCATGACAGGATTTTCTAACGAAATTTCGGTTTACAAAACCATCAAAATTGTGCATACGTTCTTTCAATACAGAATTCCGTAACAAAAATGAACTATTCCTTTACGCTCTTTTACTTGTTCCGCTAAAATTACAAATGTATACCAAACAAATATTTAAGAGTTATCGTTCAATGTAAAATGTATTACGTCTACGATCACCAATACATTTAAAGCAAATAATTATCTGGATTCGTTTAGGATTCGCTGGAATAACGAGGCAATGTATAAAAAATCCAATGATTAGAGATGATCGTATATCGCGAGAATATTCTGTGCCAACATAGACTTGAGAACACTGTAGTTTCTTGTAATATGCGTGACTGGGTGATATACGTCTGGCACAACGTAGCTGTTTGCAGACCGATAATAGGCAAAATATTACAATAGCGGGATTCTTATTGACTCAGTCAAATAGGACAACAGCTCCACGCACATGCGAAAGCCAGTAATCTTCTGGTAAGTTGAACGTACTTTGAAATCCAGCAAACAGTCAAGTTTTCCCGCGATAAATCATCATCTGTACCAATGACGAAAGTATTTATTTTAAATTTCGACAATTAAAGATGATACCAACATTTTAGTAGATATATGTCTAACTTTGGCACCAAGACCTTTCAGTAAATATTTATACTAAATGTATGAGGCAATTCAGAAAATTAATCTTTGAGGACAGGTCATTAATGATACTAAAAAGACAATAGTTTAATTATGAAGCCATGACCAGTTTCACATAGGCACAATGCATTTAAAATATATATTTTTTTATATGCAACCATTGAACTGCATTATTTCTTACGTTGGCAGATAAAACTGTAAGTATAATTTTAACACTTTTAATGTTTAAAGCCTAGATCTTCTTCAATAATCCGGCCTACAGGAAAACTGAAAATTCTGTTTTTTATGTTTAAAAATATAGTATCAAGAAATGTGTAAGAAACTGCAAGCCATGCAGAACCGAAATGATGACATTATAACTTTAAGTTTCATTGACAATTTTGTGGATTAAATTATTGAATTGATATCAAGGCTCGCGATCACGAGAAGTTGAATTTTTCACGTATAATAAAATATTTTCATCAGCGTGTACATTTGTTATTGCGTATCCGGAAACTTAATAAAAAGTATAAATAGAGAGAAACTTTTTATTTTATTTTAGCGAGACAATATTCCTGCACTAGTTTTTCGTCGTGTAAACATATCAGGTATACGAAAAAGCGTCAGCCAGAAAACTAACAGTTTTGTAGGGTCCACACTATGGCCATGTTTGGCAGTAAGTAAACAAATATATTACATCTGACTCATACATTGCTGTCGAAATGATGAAGCTAATAAACAACGTAAATATGATTAGCAGTAAATTTTATAATCTTTAAATCATTACAAACTCATACATCTTATTTATTGTCTCTTTGAAATTATTTACAGGCACTCAGAAATTGGATTTCTTTTAAAATTTGAATGTAATATTTTAAACCGTAAAAAAGATTAATCTCTAATAAAATTTTTATTTTGATATAGATTTATTTTAAAGAATGTAGAGAAATACGTGTTTAACATGTAGTCTGATTTACGGATGAAATTTGAGCAATAATTGCTAACTCAGAAGAAAATACAGTTAACTTTTCGTGTGGCATATTTCTCGCGATTCAAAACTAAATATCTTCTTATCCGTCACTTACGTTTTAATATTTACGAGTTGGTCTTCGCTGCACGATATTTTGAAGTCATCTGCGGTTGTCAGAAAAGCCTGACCTTGAAAATAGCAAACATCAGCTTGAAAATCCCAAAAAGGCTTTCCAGAAGGCTGTTGCTTCTCAGTGTGCGTTGAATAAACTTTCAATTTACGAGTCGTAGTATCGTCAGTGACAAAAATCATTCAGTTAGCGTTCTCGGAAGCCCAGTAAGTCTACAAACACGTTCTTCAAATGATATATTTATACTGTAAATGTTTTTAACAATGAACCTTTCAACACACGTGTTACTAAATGCCAACATAGCCTATATGAAGTGTGACACATACGTTCAAACATGTTTTCACAGTATGACGTGTAAAGTTATTTTAATTTTGTTTCTAGAAAAGCAATATTCATTGTACATGTTTGCCACTGGCCAAAATTCGGCCTGCCATTTGTACTAGATTTCTGCTTACATTACATCCAACATTCCCTGTATTAAATTTTAAGTGTTGTGATACATTCAGGATTCCATTTATTTTGAAATTTTCGTACTCGTGCCAAAATTAAATAAAATAATACTTTATGTATTCAGTGCTAAGTTAACATTCAATACTTCTGAAAACAAAGAAGGACACATTGGCTTAATATCGTATATAAATGATAACTCTTTCTGGATCTTCCTTATTATACAACGGTAATATTAATGTTTGTGAACCTGTTAGATTTTAACGCACATAAAATCGTATGGACTTAGTAAAGTTTGAAGTTTGTCCACGATCCAGTGTAGAACCTAAATGTTATATTCTGATGAATCAAGGAAACAAACAAATCTACGCTATAAAAGCTACATACGACTTAACCAAGTATCACAATTACAAGTTTTACCACGCACAGCCAAAATTCAGTTAAAAAACAAAGATAAATGTACTACGGTAAAATCTGTGATTTACAAACGAATGGATTAAGTACGAAAACATAAGTATTTGTTTCTACCGTAATAAATAGTTTATGTTAATTTAAGGGAATCGAATCTATTTTATGTAATTCATAGTCGCAAATAATACTTTTTGGTGGCCAATTGAAAAATTATAAAAGTTGAAGAAACATTCATTTTTCATGCCGGTGTTAAAAAGACAATCAAAAAATGCTATGTAATTTTTCAGCGGCGTTTTGCATATTTGGTTTACTATTTTTCTCGTCTCGATTCGACTCCGCTATTAGGTATTTCCGTCTGAAGGTAGCCGCCTGTGCGGACGTATTGTAAGTGTTCGAGACTTAGAAGCGTGGAGACGGCAAGGATGACACAATACACGCGCTCATCCTAGTCTTTACGCTCAAGTCACTGAACTGGCATGCAGTCATCTCGTCGATAAATCGATTATATGAGACTTTCCGCGGTGACACTATCGTTTATTGGGGCGGTGTTAAAGATAAAGGAGTATCGTACACGCGTGTACCTTTAAATAAATTCTGCGTTAAGATTTGTTACCCAAACTTGACCGCCATTTTCGGCTTTTAGAAATTATGCTTTAACAAGTAGTGGATAAACTTAAAAGTGTACACAAACGTGCGACGTCCTTTGAATGATATTTCTAAACATACATCACACAAGCACATTGAGTAGTTTACAAACTATCGTGTAACGCCCGAAGTTCAGCACACTCGGTGGCTGAAGAGCCCATGTCACTTATAATTATGAGTTTTTCTTAATTCCTTCATGATTAAAAATTTTGCAAGATTTAACTGAAAATATTTCAATAGGGACTTAGAAAATCACTTTATTTTTCATTACGTTAATTTATTCAGAAAATTAAATCGTAAATATGAAAAGGTTAAGCTAATTTAAATTTTAAGATAAAAATTCTCTCTCACCCAAATAATAAACACTAAATAATTTCGAGTACCAATTTCATTCAATAACACGCACCTAATAGTAAAATATAATATTTCTATAAAGAAACATTGCCGGTTATTCGTCACATACTTCATTGTTAAACGAAAATGAATATTATTGACGAAAGAGGTGACGCAGGCTCTTAAGGCAATATTCCACAATTTATACTGCTTTTATGATGATAATTTCTTTAATCATAAAATATAGCATATATCAAAAAACTGTTGCAATATTTTGTTGAAAACAGCGTATACTCTGTTAAGTAAATTTTACAAGACAAACTACACACTTGTTCCAACTAATTATGCAATTAAGAAAATTCACATTAATAAACAAGCTAACCATGCCTACGTTGTATTTTATAGAGAAAAATTTAGATTACATAATAAAATCAAGGTGTAAGAAAACTGTGCAATAATTTGTCGGTATCTACTCTTGTTTAGGAATAAAGAGATAATTTTTGTAAAACAGTATAAATGATGGCATTTTATGATTTCCATTTAACGTAAATGATTAAGACTAAGGAAGTTTTGCAGTTTCACGATAGGTTTTATTTCTTCCGTGTAGCAAAGCAGAATCATGAGTAATTCTGGCCACACGCGTTTCCCTTGGAAACACGACAATTACACGTCACCGAACGTTGCCAACTCTAGTCGCCTCCCCACTTCATTAATAATTCATCACTCGGCGCTGCATCCTTCCGTGAGCTCCTAACAAGGTTACATCCAAGTATAACAACATTTCACTTACATCAAAGGAATACATTTATGACAATACGATAAAAATATCTTGTTTTATAGGAAAAAATCTTCAGGAATAATAAATTTAATGTTACTAGATTTAAAAAAAATTACCACCAATTAAATTATTTTTTGGTTGAAGATAGAGGCTTTTTCTGTATGAAGTTTGTCGTAAAACATGACAATTTATTTAACGTAGGTCATTACCACTAAACAATTATTAAAATAATATTTTGTTTGTAATAATTCTTGTTCAATTTTATTGTGACAAAGATATGTAGTACATGTGACCGATATTCGAACAAACGTATTGGTGAATAAAGTGTACAAACAGTTCAATTTCATTTACGGTCCATATACTAAGGAATAAAATATTTAGGAAATCATATACATATATTATTTACGGTCCATTTGCTAAGAAACCAAGTATTTAGGAAGCCGTATAGGCCTACAACTTTTATTAACGGTTCATATAGGCTACTAAGGAAGCAAGTTTTAAGGAAGTTATATACAGCTCTGGTGTAGCTACTTTTTTAAAACATAGCTTGAAGCCGCAGAGTTCAAACAAAAAATCTAAGTTTCAGTGAATAATTACTTCTCAATGAACATATTTTCAAAATATCTATGAAAAGAGTATTCTGTGAGGAATTTCTGGAAGAATATTGCTGTATGACAAACGTTGGACATGGTTTGTTTTTAATGCTTACTATAAAATTTTGCTTAATATAAGTTTGTATCTTCCAAAAATAATATTACATAAATAATTTTAAGACCTTTCTTAGAAATATTCTTTAAAAAATTGCATAGGAACCTTTATGTTAGGGAGAATTATCATTGCAGATGGTTCATTAGGAAGTTATTTAGTTCAACTATGTCTCCCCTACTAAATGCCATGTTTGAATCTTAGCAGACAGGGCCCTTAAGTATGTATCGATGTTCACGTCATTTGTAATAGAACTAGCATAGAAATAATCAGCCACGACTTATATTAAGAAACCATCGTAAATACATGAGGAACGGTTTCTGAGAAGCACAGGAAACATAATTCAGGATGGCCGTATCGTAAAACGAACCACGTTACCTCCGTAAACAAAAATTACCAAAATTTCCAAACATTACCGTACACATGTCTGTTGATAAACCGTGTAACTGTCTCCTGGATCAAAGGTCTGGATAGGGAAGTCTGTAACGGCTTCACATATTGGGTAACACACTGGTCCATGTTACGATCTGTCTCTCTCATCATTCTTTATTCGTTTAGCAAAATATTTTCCCTTCATCATCTCTCCAAACCTCTAAACTTGGTAGGATACTTAAAACTCTAATTGTATGTCCACTTCGGTTTGTTAAATTTTTACGTTTTCTGCCGTTTCCACATAGTTTTCGGGATTTTGGTACGTTATCGATGAAACTGTGAAACTTTCTACGGCATTTAAATTTTTTAATAAAACCTCTAAATTGTAGCAACTATACCGTGTAAAATATTTAAATTCATTACGCTCATATCTTCTGATAGTTACGTTTACGTTAGTACGTTGAGGTATATATTCACATATTGGAAGAGTTCTTCGAAATCTTCGCACTGTTACAACGACCTTGGTTCGTTCAATTTAAAGGTAACAACTTAGACGTGCAGGTTATACACAAACGAAAAAAAGCGACGACTGAATTTTTCAGGGACACACCATTTAAATATTTTCTGTATTTAAATTTATTATCAACAAAACCGTAATACACTGCAAAAATTAATTTTGGTGAATTTCTTCTTCTAATTATTACTTATTACTTTAAACGAATTTATTTCCTTTGTTAGAACGGAACAATTTAAAATGAACTTGGATATTTTAACAAAACAGTTAGAGTTGATACGGAATATCGCGAAAATGTTTTGAGCCAGAATACCTCAGAAAACGCTGTAGTTTCTTGCAAAATACACGTCTGGCACAACATATCTGACTGCAGACCAATAACAGGCTTCAAATATTACAATAGCAGGATTCTTATTGTCTCAGTCAAATAGGGCAACAGCTCCACGTACAAGAGAAAGCTAGTAATCTTCTGGTAAACTAAACATACATACGTTGATACCCAGCAAACAGTCAAGTTTACCCGCGATAAACCATCGTTAGGGACCTGAAAAATTCGCGCTTTCTTTTAGGCACAAGCTAGAATTCCACCAATTGTACGTTCATGTCACTTTCACAATTGGTAGAGACATGCAAAATTCGCGTTATTTTCTAACAGCTGACTAGACTCCAAGTGACTATAGGCTTGTTCAACGTCTCCCGCTGGCCGATATTGTCGTGACTTGCCGCGGAGAATGCTTACACGGTAGAGAGGCCAATCTCTGTAAATACGCAACACACGTAGATGACAACACACAAAAGTTCGTGGGCAATTGAATCGCAGATTATGCTCGGTTATGTATAGGAAAGTGAAGTTTAGTCTGCTACCAAATTATAACGCGAATTTTGCATGTCTCTAACAATTGGTCATTCACTTATTTGTAGGGCTAGGAAAAATTCGCGAGTTTAATTACCTGCATGCTAGAGTCCAATGTCCTATGAATACTTAAGCTCCGTCAATTCGTTCATTGTCTGCTGTCTGAATGAGTAGCAGGTAATGGACAAATGGCAGGGCTTCGATATACACAGGATAGTGGATTCTTGCACGTTGGTCGTAGAACTTGCGAAATATTCCTTGCCCTAGTTATTTTACACCACGTATAAGCCACTGAGCCCGTAATAAAAATGTATCTAAACGCAGGCCCATATCACTGTATCAGCGAGAAGCCAATGAACTGCTGCTGTCTACTTGAATGCACATATATTCTTGGAGGCTAGCCTACATGTCAGTGAACCAGCGAATTTTTCCAGTCCCTAATCATCATCTCTACATATAAGTTAGTCAAGGTCGTCCAATTATATCTGTTTATTTTGTTTTTTTATACAATTCCTACCCCCTTCCTCCCACTACCCCATATTTACTTGTATCAAACAATTTCAGCTGCTATCACGCTGAAACATCATTTGTCACAAAACTCATAAATTAGTTAAAACTTACATTTAGCGTATAAATTAAGAAATATTAAGTTGGCCGGCTGAGTGGAAATATTTCGCTAGCCCGTGGCCTAAAAGTGCAAAAGCAACTAATGCCATTCAGACAACTCACCCTAGCTGATAAACGCAAGTCCCTAAATAGAAAAAAAATCCACGCAGACAACCAACCAAGGAGTGTTGTGCTCAGTTTTGACAACTTTTCCAAAAAAGTGTTATAATAGTAGGGCAGTGGGACGCACATATTCGTCCTGTAAATACACGTAGGTAAAATGGCAGCAACGAAAAGGACCAGGTACAAATTATACGGTCGACTGACGACATTAAATACCACTCTTAGCGGTAACAGTGATAATTGCATGTAAATTGGAGCAGCGTTCATTAAGCCGCAGTGCTAAATGCACTCCACGAGTAACTATTTTAATGGTCGTGCATCCGGCCAAAAAAAATGCATAATATACCGTAGGTGCTAGGTATAGGTTATTTCTGAGCTTACACACAATTTTTTGCTAATAGTATTCTGCTTGTTTGATAAATATAACGTGGTATGTTTTAATATTCCGAGCAGTTTATTAAGAGACAGCAAATAATTCAGTGAGCGTTTACATATATCTGTACCTCGGAGGCATAAGACACTGTGTCCACTTTTTGTCAAAGTGAACTTTTTGCCGTAATCACGACCACAGCTTTAAGTACTTTCTAGTGGCATACAACACAAAGTCAGTGTTGTGTCAAAAAAACTGTTTTTTTTTTTTTGCAAAACAGCTGGATTCACCAGTGAATCACACTCTTCAAACTGCTCTCCTGAAAAATATGTTTTTGTGACATATTGTCTTATGCTTCCGAGGTACAGATATGTTTCTCATTGTTAGAGGTATGTGAATTCCGCGGATATATTCTAGGTTAGGTAAGCTGAGTGTGTGTTGAAACCCAGCAAACAGCCAAGTTTTCCCGCGATAAACCACTCATCTCTAGCTGTGTTACGTCAAATGCTAATGCACACATCTCCTACTCTAGGTTCTTTCTTCTGCAAGAAACACAACGCTCGTACTCAAGTATACTCCGTTCAAGTTCGCGATCCCGAGTCCTTGGAAACTGCAGGCGTACGTCTTAACTTTTATTTCTCCGCCGTGTTCTTCGCCGCACACGCAGATGATACTTCAAGGTCGTACACTTGGCTGTCGTCAGTTATCGGTCAAGTTCCACGGCCGCCCCCGCGGACATGATACTTCCGCCTTTGCAATCGGCAAACACAACCAAGTACACTGCAAACCATTACGAAACATCAGTCTGTTGTTTACGTAGACGTCATCCTAGTCTTCAGCGCGTCGGAACACATTGTTCTTCCTGCCGACAAGGAAAACTAGATACCGTGTTTACTGTACATTGAGTACTTCTATACCTCTCGTTGGCCCGCCTACCCCCCTCCACACACACCTTCTACTGTGTCGCTTTACTCATTCCATCACCAGAAAATTAGTACTTTCTGGCAACTTCTCATAATTAGAGGTACGTCAATTTCGCGGATTCATCTGGCAGTAGCCTAGATTGCTCAGTCCTGTACACGCTCTGGATACAGTAGATTATTCATTGGCTTACAACATTACAAGCGATAGCTCTATGAATCATTTCCTTATTTACTACTTGCTTGCAGTAGTCAAATGCGTTTCGTGACAGCCGCCAGCTAATCACACACGTGATTATGAAGTGTATATTTTTGGCGTTCAACCTGACCTGGAACGTATTTGCGAAATTGACGTATCTCTACTCATAACCTGTCCAAGATTAAAATGCCTTTGCATCTTGTGTGTAAACTGTGCCATGTTTATTTTTTCCTGTGTAAACACCACTAAATGTATCCCAAGTATGTTTATCTACGAAAAGAACACACAGTTACAACTAAGTTTCTACCCTTTTAAAAATGTACACGCCCGTTGGACACTTAATTTAGGAAGCCCAAGAAAATGGCTATTTTTTTACTACTGTCAGTACAAAAAATACCACCATGATTCGTAAAACACAACGTTATAAGCATGCTTTGGAATTTACAGCAAAGTTTGCACAAATATAATTGTAGGGTCGTCGCTTTAAGTCCCATAGTAAAAACAGTGGTAAGAAAACATTGCACGCCAGTTTGGCGCCGCTAATATAAGGGATGCTGTTATCGTCGAGTGTGGAAAGCTGAACCATATCACTTCACTGTCTCCGCGCATCAAACGCCCTCTTGAGGCTCTACCGACCATGTCCATTGAATGCGTTGTAATGTGCCTGTAAATACTTACTTTTTTTTAACGAAACTATTCTACATGGACGCATTGTGCCAAAATATGAAAAGAAAACACTTCCGACAAGGACGTAATGTAATAGTTAAGACACCATGCATGGTCATTAACACCACTATTTCAATTCTCTCCAACATAGTTAAAAACGACATTTCCAGGCTGACGTACTTCAAATCCTTAACAAATGATTACCGAAATTTCCCTCTTCTAAATGGCAACTTATTAAACAATAAAAACTGTTATAATTAAACAACGATTTGAAATATGCACCTGTACGAAAACGTGTCATTGGTACATAGTTTGTTTTAGTATGCTGAGTAATTAAATGTAACAACGAAAATTACATTAGGCACCCGATAATTCTGAAGTGCGTTTCTATATCAATCACGATGCGTGTTTGTGAAATATTAGTAATAGTTTCATTTTACATTAAAAACGTTATTTCATGCTAAAACAAAAGTCGTTACTTTAAAATGTTGGAACTGTATTACAAGTTATTAGAACATAAGTGATTAATTTTTGATATTATATATATTTTTGTTATAGCAACTTTTTCCTAAATATAGTCTTAAGTTGTTTTTTTAAAAGCAAGCTTCATGGGTTTATCATTGTTGAAGTTTTTAATTCGTCATTAATAAGTTTATAATGTATAGTAAATGGTTGGCTGTAAGAAAAGGCACACGCCTTAATTTCGCCATGTAAAACCTGATACGTGAATAACATAAAATAATTTTAAAAAATAAAGTTAAGATGTGAGGGGTTGTAGTCTAATTCGTGCTTCTTCAGAGGAAAAAAAAATATACTTAGTTTTTTTAACATGGAAGTTAGGACTCTCTTGTTACGTGGCAGCGATTGACGCAGTAGATGGAGCATTCGCCTTCCATTAAGGTGACCCGGGTTCGATCCACGGCGGGTTCGATCCTCTCGGACTTTCGCCGGATCTTTCCAGACGATAACACAGATCGACGGGTTTGTTTGGAAATCTCCCTTTTTCCCGCTCTTTCATTCCCGCGCTACTCCATACACACCTCATGCCACCCCTCACAAGCGCTAAAGACGTTGATGTGAAGGACGTTTACCCGTAACAATTCATTACTTATTATTTATGCCAAACACTGTTCAACTTTTACACATCAGATAAAATGTAATTTCCCAAAATAAAAAAAATCACGTCCAATAGTTTTAGCTTAATCACCTATCAAAGTCGCAAAATGGCTGTTTCGGCATAGCCAAAATAAACAAAAAGTAATTTACTTGCAGAAACAAGATAATTGCACATTTATACTAAATTATACGTGCTACTTCAAAACAATTTTGCAAATACAAAGGGATAAATTTTTGTATTTTTCAAAAATGATGAATATTACTAAATTTTCGCAAAACTTTGACTTTTGGCTACTACTGAAATTTTCAAAACTAACTTTTGGTAAACAAGACATAAAAAGCATTGATACACTGACTTTCAGTTCCTGTAATTTTGAATTCATTAGTTATTTTTTTTATATTTTGGCATCACTGTAATGGCAATTTTGAGAATTGATGAGTGATTATGCAAAAAAATATGGGACACAACATTTTTCCATTTGAGGAAATGACATGTTATGTGATGTGTGAACTTGAACAACGTTTGGCACAAATATAAGAAAATTAAATGTTACGGATCTAACGCTCTTAAACAAAATGTCTTCACTCACTGACTTACTGTTATTACATGCTGCCTGTGAAGTACTATGTTTGCTTGAAGCACGTGTGTTTCTGTTCCGACAGTGGAGTACGTGCCTACCATTGGCTACATAGTGAAATATGTGGAGAAGAATGGCGAGACATTTATCGACATGCATCCCGCCAGCTTCCAAGCCTCCATCAAGAACGGCACCATACACCTGACGAAACTCTTCAACGACGACAAAACTCTAGGTGAGGGTAAATTCCAGTTACACCGACAAAATAAGGGTAACACTGTTAATTACATAATGTTAGTTACAAAATTGTTATCAACAAATTCTAAGCTATGATACAGTATTTTATAGCAATGTTAATAGCAATGTGTTATTGACATTGCTGAAAACACCAATGTTACTAACAAAGTCGTAAGAATGATGAACGAAAGTTAATAGCAATGTTGATGACAAGAACGCCGAAGCATTGCCGATAACATTGCTAGTAACAATTGTTACCAACATTCTTTGCTCTAGATCGCCCTAGAATGGGTCGAGAAAATGATGTTTTCATCAGTGTTGGTGACCAAGATATTAACATATTTCAAAAATTCATAACTTTTGTTGCTAGCAAATGTTTTGAACAAAATGTTAGTAACAAATGTTATTAACATTTTTATAAATATCAACAAAGTTAATTACAGAATGATGGCAACAATGTTGGTAACATGAGGTTGCCATCAATTTTCAAGACTTTTTACAATATTGTTGATAACTTTGTTGAAAACACATGTTATTATAAGTCGTTCGAGATAAAGTGAGTACTTAAAATGTAACCTTTGAAAACTATCACTAGTCGTTACTGCACATGATTCGACATTTATTATAGTTGCCTTACTGCTTGTATGGTTGGCAGCGAAATTACGCAATATAGTTCCATGTATTTTCCTATTTAAATACAACATTACTGCAACGAAGTCAACATAATTGTATTTTATATAATAGATAAACTTTTTCTCATCAAAAAATATAGTTTCCTACCGACAGCACAATTGATCTCACTCGCGCAAACATCAAGTGACGTGTCCAGAGAGGTTAGACAATTCCTGTCGATAGTCGTTTCGCGCGGAATGATGCAAAGTGGCTGAAAGTAGAACTTTAGCAGGGGTTTTTTAGTGTTCACTTTATCTCTCACTTTTATAGCAATGTTATCGTTGGTGTAAACTAGGCTTAAGGTTAATTCTACTACAGGTTAGAAAGACAATGTGTTTTTTTATAGGAGAGATTGGCGCAGGGAGAAATTCTGCTGCTAGTTATACTGCTATCGCTAACTTGTCAAGTGAAACATATTAATATTAAAACATTGTATACCACGTTTTTTAAACTGACTAACAAGTAAACTTTAAATGAAGAATTAAAAAACCCCGGCTGTAATATGGTGAGGAATTGGGCCTCTTACAGATTCCAGATGATGCTGCAGCATTAGGTCAAAGTGTCCATGTTGTTGTAATATCATTGAAGTCACAGGATACTACATGTGTAATATATCAGACCAGTAGAAGTTGCTCACATCCCTTTAAAACTAGAATACAGCTGACGATATTCAAACGGCTGAACAGATTTTCTTGAATCATAGATGAGATCACTCTCGATCAAGTCGCCATTCAAACAAAAAAAAAACTAAATTAAAATCGATTCAACCGTTTAGGAGCTACGATGCCACAGACAGACACACTCGTTAAACTTATAACACCCCTCTTTTTGCGTCGGGGGTTAAATACGAGACCGTACTAAATTTTAATTCAACCAGGCTTACAAAAACATAAAAGTCACTTAATTTAATTTTAAAGTGAAGTACAAACCAATTTTGGCTTTCAAATTATCGACTTTCATATATTTTGAATTTCACTAACCTCTGTGATTGGACCGTTTGCACACATTACCAACACCAGCGCTCAAGTGGCAGAAATTGTCCCTGTGACAATCTTTTAACATTCATGTTCCCAACGTGTTCTACAATTAATCTTTGTGAGAAGCCATGCTTACCGCGGTCATATTAATGTCACAACCTGAGTGGTAGTTAGTTAAGTGTAATTTAGTGAATAGCTGCCAGTAATTGATTTAATAGAATTCTGGTTATTTAAAGCTTCGTTACTTTACATTTAGTAATCACAGCTTGGTTACACAATGTTAACTTAACCTATTAAATGTCATTTTAGTAATTGCCAGCAAAACTAGAGAAGTACTGTTTGGAACACGTTCTATGCTTCAAATATTTACTTTGACACTAAAAGACAATAACCAAAAATTTGCCAGTGTTTTGCCTTTAATATACAATATTTTCCCTTCTTACTAAGACAACGGGCGTAACTGACATGCTGAAAATATTTACTAGGCCTATTATTTTACACTGTGGTAAGACTTTGGGACATTAAACATTATTTTTCGCATGTATGGTAGCCTTGAATAAAGAAATTTACTTGCGGTACATTCGAAACCACAATTATCCACGTGCTATGTAACTAATATTTACTCACAATTGATAACTATGAAATAAGATAGTATTGAAGTGTCTCGAAAATACCCCACGTGTCCGAAATCACCCCTCTTCCCCCTTTTTCACTTACGGTACAGTAAATAAAATTAAAAAATGAATTTTTTAAAATGTAAATTTTATATGTTATGCCATTGGTTTACAATAATTATTTTTACAATTAATAACTATATTTTACATGTTAAAACATGTCAGTCACAATTTTACCGTTTCATGTCGTAGCCTAATATTAGTAAAAGGATGATAAAACAATCAATTAGTAGTGTGCGCAATAGCAATAAAATTATAAACATTCAACAAACGTAATGTTGTTTCAACATTTTCGTTCGAAACGTTTTTGTGTCATGTGTCTTGCATTTTTACATAATAATAGCAAGGTTACCAGTATTTGTTAAATTTAGTTGTAATCGTGAGGTATGACATCACATAAAACGTTTGGAAAATAAAACTGCATGGATATAAGACTATCAATTTAAAATGGACCTCACAATCTGTTAGGAAGATAGACTGAAAATAGGTATTATAATATCATATAATGTTGATATGTAGCCTAAAACTGGCTTTCTTTTTTTCTTTCAATGAAAGAGTTATTTATGTTATTTGCTTTATGTCAACAAATATAATCTTATTTTGATATACTTGAACCACATTTATTCTTTCGTGGTCTTTCAGGATGTATTTAATACTGAGTTTAGAATTCTTTAGTTTTTGACGGTTACACACTCCTTTCATTCAGACTAAGCTTTACTCCGAACTACTTTTTGTAGTTGGCAGAAATTTACTGGAATAATAAATAATGTAGCGAGATACAACAAACATCACGGAAGAGTTTTAATTATCTCGCTGACCACAAATTTTCCCCAAAAAAACTCCCCTTCTAATAAATATTTAAATAATTTTGTCGGAATCCGGTTGTATTATTTTTTGTTTGAATGCACTGTAAATTAAAACACAAGAATAGCACGGGGCCAATTCCTGAAATCGTATTAATTAAAAAAAAGTTATTATTTATGAAAAATAATGTCACTACGGGAGAGAGAGAGAGAGAGAGAGAGAGAGAGAGATATTTAAATATTCGAGTTTGTCGTGCGTAACGTAATACTAGAATAAATGGATTATAATCTTAGTTACATGATGAATACATTTGTCATATTTTAAAATTAAAGTTACTTCCTAGCATAAAATATTTTGTATCGTACAAAATCTCGTCTTTTGGACAGACGACTTTCAACAGATCTGAGATCGCGTATCTCTTAACCAGTCGACGAATACATAATTTGTGTTCTCTTCCCATTCAATTAAATATCTGCAGATAACTCGGTGGGATGGTTTTGAACACGACCAGCAGGAATTGACAAAACATAATTTTTTGAACAGTTGAAGTGTATCGTAACACAATATGTACATTTTTCACTACATAAACAGTTTTGCTTGTAAAACTCAAAATTTTTTTATGTAATGCAACATTATAGGGCAAACCAAACATATATCCTGATAAACCACTCCACGGGCCTCACAAAATTGGCAAGGATCTGTACAGATAGTTAACTTGGTTACCAACAGAGAACAGGGGTGTGTAGTTTAGAAAATTAGTGATCAATGCATCAAATACAAGATTACAATAGAAATTGTTCAACATATTTATGTTACTAAAGTTCGAAGCCTAAAGATGAGATCACAATTGGTAACATAACAGTAGGCATTGGACATAGGCGGTTTCCACAGTAACTAACCTCAATGTTCTGCTACCTGCTAAACAGTGGTCGTACGCACAAACATGCTGACATAGCAAATGGTAATATTTCATTTCTTGTGCGGAAGCATAGGACAGCAACCAATCACATGATTAAGATTTACTGAATGTCCGCCATGTTGGGAGGTAAATGTTATTACAGCCAGCCAAATTCGCCCAATCTTAATACAGATGTTACGTATGGGCCATTGTTCCATATGTTTCCTGCATGTCTAGACATGACTCAGCCCAGAGAAGAACCTGGATCCCCCATTCCTACCCCTGGACCTACGACTTATTCAGTAGTTACAAAAACTCTTCAGCCTTCAGTTGGTGTTGTGCTGCAGGTGACGAGATGAACCGGTTCCTGAACGAGAACTGGGCTGGGTTGTACACGGAGCTGGAGCCGGCCATCGACGAGGTTGTGCAGAAGATCATGGATGGCATCGTGACGAACGCCATTGAGGCTGTGCCCTTCAACAAGATCTTCCCTGACAGGGTGTGACTTCTACCCGGCGAGACGAACATGGTGGCTTCAATTGCCTATGCTGTGCGCGGTACAATGAGTACTCCTTTCAACACCTTGCGACAGTCAGTTATTTATTTTACTGTGGCCTTGAACTACAAGAGAAATTCTGCACTAAAGTAATAATTTTCATATTCTTTAGCTTTCCAATAAAATAATAATAAACACATATTTTTGATATGTTATGCATAAATTCTCACAACACCTTTTTACATAACAACGAAAATATACAACAGGGCTTAAAGAAACAGATTCAGTAATTCTCAAATTTCAGTTAACAGCTCGAAACCCTTTTCCTGAGGAAGAAACCAAACCTATGAGGTGGTATGCTTCTGTCTGTCTCTGCATTATCCGATGATGTAATTTATTTATTGAAATATCGTTAATAAAATATGGTAGCGGACGATTTCGCTAAAGTAAGAGAACTGTTTTGTATGTTTTGCTTCCTTCTGAATGCCCCTATCCATTCCTTAATTAATGTCACCAACGTATTTCGATATACATATAGCGACATAACATGCATTAGGAGTTGCTGAATTTATATGGTGACAGAAAACATTGGAAGTAAGTTTCTGCTGTCGTCATATGTGTGTGTGTGTATGTATGTATGTATATATATATATATATATATATATATATATATATATATATATATATATATAGACTAATTGTCAGCAGAAATTTCTGGTAAATAACTTCCGAAATTATGTCACTGAACTAAATAGCATGTCTCTTTTGTAATTTTGTTCTTGTTTGCAATAACTCTGTATGATAGAATGCTGAACAAGAATGCAGAAACACTAGTAGGCACTCGGTTTTTTAAATTCATTGTTATGACGCTACATAATTTAACATCTATACAAGACCAAGGAACCGCAATGGTGCTACAAGTATTTGTAAAAAATAAAAGTTTCATAATTCTCTTCTGAAAAAAAAAAAATATTAAAGACATAGCTGTGGTTTTCATGGAAGCAAAGTTATTTGTAATTTTTAAATGTTACCGTTGATAACTGGACAGGGTAGTTTTCTTTCGAACACATAATTCATAGAAATCATAACAACACACTAAAAAATTGTATGTGTCAATTTACAAAACAATAACATCTGCTAAGTGGCAAAAAGTGATAACAAACTGAAGAAGGTAAAAACCAAACTTTGTTCAAATTCGAAGGGTAACTCGTGTATGTAAGGAAAATAACTTGTTAATTTGAGCCCTTAGTAAATTTTCCGCTGATCCTAGTTGTATTCTGGCAAAGAAAGTGAAAAGACGAGAAACCTTGTACTATGGGTCTTGCAAGAGTACTTTTATAGCGTTCTAGAGAAATACATGTATATTTTTACATTCGTACTAATCAGAAATAGTTTTGTACATGACTACAACGTAATATAATGAATTTTTTCTTGCTTGCATAGTATTCCTATAATAGCATAGAAACCTATTCAAATTAAATGATTTACAAGGAAAGAAGAGTTCACGGGCTGTTTTCGAAGTCATAAAAACATTTTTGAAAGCCATGTTTAATAATGTTATGACTTTTAGAAAATTTCAATGTAAATTGTTTTATTTCTTTCATTTGGTTGATGTTTGGGTGTAAGACCCAGTAGCGTGCCAGAGGAAGAAGCTTGCTAACGTCATCATGCTTCTGGAAAAAGTATACCTCTTGCATACAGCGAAACGTATTCTGTGCGAAATTGTACTGCCAAATGTTTTTGTGATGAACGCCAAATTAGTTTCCAGATATTATATTAGTAAAAATTAAATAATTTTATGATCGCTATAAACATGTTCAGCGGTGGGACAGCAAACAAAATATTTGTACTTGCTTCTAAACATTATTTTTTAGCGCATGAAAATTTCAGAGAGCAGAAACAGCACAGATAAATAACGCTATCGTTTGACTGCATTACAAGAAATTGTGTGGTAGCTTAAACAAAATGTTTATCTTTCGGAGAGTTACTATTTTCAGTTGTCAAATATTCTGGTAAACATCAAGGTGCTGAAATAAGTAGCGAATGGTAACAAACCACAAGCACAAGTGACAACATATCGAATGATTAATCTCACTAAAGACACAACTCTCAACTTTTGTGCAGCACATGAAAGAAAAAGTTTAGCTCTAGAGGAGTATTCTTCCGTGGTGCCAGTTCGAAAATACTTAATATTTACAGCTGTCTATATCTCCAGTGTTCATTAGGTAAGAGCAAAATCAAAATACGTACCTAACCATGGTTAATTCATAAACTAACTTAATTACAGCGTGGTAAAAATATTTCCCGGTTGTAATTTGTTCATGTCTACAGTTGCAGAATTTATAACTAAATTACGCTAAGCCCACCGTGTTTTCCATACGAAAACCATCTCCCGTGAGAAACGCCTGACTTGGCCGTTGGTCCGAGAGCGCGTTGCCAGCCAAGAACAATGGCGCAATTCGTATTCTGTGACCGCTCTCTGGCGAACGTGATAATCGTGTTAATAGGCTATAAGGGCCGTCCCTGCCTCGTAGAAATACTTCAGCTTGGACCCTGGTAAACCGGCTATTATTTCAAGAGAAACTATTCTGTAGTTCACTCATTCAAAACTCTTTACTTCAGATTCATTCGCCGTTTCTTTATTTATCTACTTTTCGTTTACCAACAGAAAAATTATTTGGCTGCATTGGTCAAATTGAGAAAACAGACGGTTTCTTCCTCGTAAATTTATCCTTTTTTTTGTTGTAAACACAGCTTCTACATTTCGTCTGTTTTTCTTTCTTTGCTGTCTCGTTTGTGTTCACATCCGTTCGTGTTTGTCTTTTGTGTACGTATTGCTGTTCTCGTCCATTCTTGTTACCATTTTTTCACACGCCCTGTTGTATCGTTCATTTTGTGGTTCTTTTGCTCGTCTATCTTCTTTCCAATCCCGAATTAATTCGTTATTTTCCTGTAATTTCTCACTGTCTTATTTTACGCTACTCCATTCCTTTCCGGAATCATGAGTACGTTACATGTTTTTCTACAACACAGCAACTTTAGCCCAAAATGTCGTAGGCCTATGTCTAAAAAAACACGTTAGTTTAACATTTTATGAGTTGTCCCAGTATTTTCATTGCGTAATGAACAAAACTGACATTCGCCCGCAATGGCGTATGTCTGACAAACACTTCAGATTAACATTTCATGAGTTTTCACAGCCTTTATAAGGCGTAACGAACAATATTGAAGAGTTATTCGTCCCAAGACCACAAGCATAGTTACAAAAATTGCTGGCCATGCTGAATCTTTTTTAAGGACAATTGTAAACGTAAGTCTGTGTGACGTAACAAAAATTGCACAATTTTTACACATAGATTCATATAACTTTTTGTATTACTGTATGCATGATTGCGTGCAAAATATGATTCGAAAAAAATTCTGTTGGTTACATTACTTATTTTTAAGGCATTTTTGGCAAATAAAATGTTATTCGGTTTGTCATATACATTTTATCAATATTGAAAGTAATTCTGTTTAGGCTATTATTTCTTAAACACGTTTGCGTGACAGTTGAACATTGGATTACAAGCTATTTTTAACTCAATGAGTAAGAAGGAGTGAAGGATTTTTTCACTTTTAATAATACATTTTCACTTTAAACACGCTATTTTGTGAAAAACATATGACGTAAGCCAGTAAAACTGACTAATAGTACGTAAACACGAACTGCGCCTGTGAAATGAGCTGCAAACACGATATCTTCATAAACGCTCTAATGGTCCCATGCTTTTCACAACTATGTATTTTGACCAATAAAAATGTACAAACTAAAGAAGTATTTTGGACATACGCCATTGCAGCAGACGGTGTGTCACAGAAAACTATATAATACACAGAAACAAACAGACAAGTACACGGGTAAACATATACAATTCCACAAGGAATTCAGTCAGTGGTTTACAATAAAATATCACAAATGAGCACTCAAGGAAAAATACGGAAAACAAAATAAATACCAAAGATTATTCCATAAAAGTAGTTCCGTCAGACACGTTGAGGAATGCGAATTTACACTAATAACACAGTAACCTTGGAAGTAAGACAATGAAAAAACAGACGAACACAATGGTCTCCTTGTGACAGAACAACATGCCTTTTGTGATCTTTGAAAGAACTGTGCAATGGGAATGCACGACTGGATTTAGTTGCTTGCTTCGCAGTGGAGTGTGTCCAAGCAACTAATCCAGTCATGCATTTTGTGTCTGTGTTTCTACTGTGTCGTCTACGTCCAGCTTTTTTTGCCGTTAGTTTTGTCTGTTTGTTGTTTTAATTGATTTTTGTACTTTCGTACTTACTGACGAAATTCCTCTTGTGGAATAATCTGAAGTATTTATTTATTTATTTATTTATTGTGCTTGGGTGCACGTTTGTGTTATTTTCTTGTAAATCATTGACTGAATTCCTTGTGGAATGGTATATGTTTACCTTCGTACTTCTCTGTTTGTTTCTGTGTATTTTCTGGTTTTCTATGACACGCCATTTGTTACAGTAGCGTGTGTTTAAAATACCTGTTTAGTTTGTAACTTTCCCCTATTGCAAGAATCGTTTAAAAGTAGCAGTAAAAATTGTGTAAAATATATTCACACTACTTTCTTCGACCGCTGTGTTTTGTAAAAGATTTCACTCAAAGTGTTTTAGAAGAATGTGCTCCACCTTTTGTCGATCGTTTTGGGTAAAAAAATGTTTAGTTGATATCTATGTTGTGGTGTAAAATAGACATAATATTTTGCAAGTTTGCGTTCGTGTAAAATTATTACTTTATTTTTAAAAATATATTAAAGTTGTCGTAATCTGTAGTTTTGTTCATAGAATATGAATCACTATTCAGTTTTACAAAAAAAAACATTACAAGCAATTAGAGAAAAATTATTTGTTGATGTTGGGACCTGCTATGGACAGTGTAGCCCTAATTTCTTTATAGCCTTCGTTGAGAAAATTATAGTTTTGTCTTAAGAGCCCATGTCACGTGTTATGATAAATTTTTCTTCATTCCTTCCTAATTAAAATTTGGCAAAATTTAATAGAAAATATTTCAATACGGACGTAGCAAATTCATTTAACTTGTATTACGTACATTGTACTCTAAAAATTAATGCGTATCCATGAAATATTTAAGCTAATTTAAATTTCAAGATAAAAATTCTCTCTCGCCAAATAATAAACACTAAATAGCTCAAAGTACCTATTTCATTCAATAACACGCAACTAATAGTAAAATATAACGTTTATATAAAGAAACATTGCCGGTTATTCGTCACATCCTTCATTTGTTGACCGAAAATGAAGTGACAAAAGCGGCGACTCAGCCTCTTAATATTGTACACGGAGTGTTTATTTTTATTCATGCGAACTTTTTTACAGTACATACAGGAATAAGTGGCAGTAAAGTGAGTGGCTAGTTAGTACATAATGCGAAAAAAGCATTTATTGTCAGCAAACATGTGTCCGGAAATGACACTCAGTAAGTAGGCAGGGGCAAACACTACATCGGTTCGCTTTGGTGCGCAAATCTGGAATGTGTAGTCCATCATTCGAACGATTATTTTTGAGCAATTTTCGTACAGTACAACCAACATTTTCCCTCTCTTCTGAAAAGTAATCAAAATCCAACTAACTTGTGCACGTATATTCCTGAACCCCTTTAATTAAGTTAAAGTTTATTTATACGGCTATATCCTACGCGTTCGTAAGCTGTATTGTATAAATGAAAGTCATCGGCTTATGACCTGATTCACGTGTTTACAAAATAGTATTTCTACTTTTGAAAACGTTCGACTGTTTCAAACCACAATTGTGGAACATTTCGTTGAATCAAGTATCCGTTAAGGCATCGCTCTTTATTTTGCAGTGGTTTCGAAAATATTTTTTTAACGCAAATTACTACGTATACCGAAATGTCATTCTTATAGTTTTAACACTTACATACCAACTTTTTTTATATGAATTTTTCTGTTGCAATACACCAAATGGATTTTTTTTTATATTTGTCCCTGAATCATCACGTATTTTGTTGTCAAAATAAGCTGAAATGAAGGAAAATTATATTTTGTTAGCATACAGTACAGTATTTAAAAAAACGCTCTGGCAAAATTGTGTATCGTATGACTGTACACAGTCTCAAAAAATTTTCAAAGCATTTGGTTAGAAAATATTAGAGTTATTTAGAATTGTTTGAAATAAATTGAAGATCATGGCCTTAATGTGTACAGACTGACCCTGAACAGAAATATTTGCGTCGCTGCCTCATATCGTCGATTCATATTTGTAAGGATACGTGCCTGCATTAAAGGGCCGCTCCAGCGCGTTAGAGGGTCAGAATGTGACGGAGCTGTAAGGGCTATATTGAAGCTCGCATCAAACGCCGCATCGCCGCAACAACGAGCCAAGCACTGAACTATCGTGCCAGATACCCGCCAATCCATTTATATTATACGAGTCTAAGCGGTGAGTGTGTAATGTTATTGGTGGAAACACAGAAGTAAAATTAAGTACACGTTTCTACCTGATTAAACTACAGAAGCTATGTTGAAGGGCTACACTGTTAAAAATTTCCGTAAATTCACGGAAATACTTACAGAAAAGTACTGTAAATTTACGGAAGAAGCTTCCGTAAAATTTTGTTTACGGAAATTTGTCCGTATTGCCAGTTTACGGTAAGGTCGTGGATTCGAATCCCAGCAACTTCGAAAAATTTTTCAGGTTACTAAATAGTGCGTCAGAATCTCGATAACACATAGCTAATAAGAAAACGTAGTATTTCTAGAAAATGGAGTGCTAGTAGATTGCAGGAGTTTATATTTTTTTTTCGGAAAACGGATTGTCCGTTATTTTACGGAGGGTTCGTTATCAAGAGAAACTAAGTGTCCGTTACTTTACGAAGATTTCTGGATAATTTTTTGCCAGTACTTTTCCGTAATTTCACAGAAATTTTTTCTAACAGTGTACGAAACTGTGTTTATGACGATCATGGTGCCTCAACAGTGACATACTACCCTTGTCCGAAGTGAGTTATAGTTTCGTACGTTGGTACAATGGGCACATGTAAAACAGTTTAGCAACAAACACGTATTTTACCGCACGTCACAACGTATGTTGCGCCCTCAAGGGTACTCATTTATATATATATATATATATATATATATATATATATATATATATATATATATATATATACATATATATCGCCATTTACGAGTAATATATAAGAAAAATAACTTGGGGTATTTATTTTGTAATTCAACAAATAATAATAATCTGTTTTCATAAAAGTGCACAAAGTCTACAGTGCCAACTGTAATTGTTTGAAATATATATATTAATAATATAATGTACAAAATTCACTAGCTTCACGCTACAGAATCTCGAACTTACCTTATCTAAGCAAATCAACACTTCGAGGAGCACACATTTTTCAATTCGTGTAATGCCTGGCATACGTAGTGGTTAAACAAAGGATTCGAAATCACGAGAATGCGGGTTTCGATTCTAGGTTTCGGCCAAGTTGATTTGCATTTTTCCTTGGTTTTCCGAAGTCGCTCCAGGTGAATGCTAAAACATAGGCAATGGCCGATTCTTCTTCCAGTCCCTGTCCTTGTGTATGAACCCGTCTCTAATGACCATGCCGTTAACGAGACGTAAAGCTGTCTTTAGGCTCGGCATCAGGCGCCATATTGAATTATTTTATTTTTCGCTCGTATGAAGTTCTGAGGAGAAAATTTTGAAATTCGCTATTATAATATTAATTATATTTACCTTGCACTACAATGAATGTATTGTAGTTGTACTTCAAACGTATATTTAAGCCGCAATCAGCCATGTAAATTTAAAATTAAAATTTTTTTTTCGATTAATTGCGACTTAAATATAAGTTATAAGTTCAACTGCGATGCCTTTATTGTAGCGCAAGGTAAATAGAATTAATTATATAATAACAAATTTCACGTTTTTCTTCTCAGAATTTCATAAGAGCGTAAAATAAAATATTTCAATATGGCGACTGATGCCGAGCCTTAAGGGCGCCGCTACCTGCGCGTAAGAGGCTCAAAAACGACGGAGACATAAGGGCGACCTCGAAACGCGCTGCTAATGCCGCATCGCCTCAATGAACCGAGCTCTGAAATAGCGCGCAAGGTTCCTGCCGAACGATTTGTACTGTGGAACATTAAGGGCGTTCCAGTGCGATAAAATCATAAATTTATATTTTTATGGAATATTGTTAGTTTTGTAGACGATACTTGTGAGTACATTTTACTTTTACGAAACAATTTTAGATCACGTAGTTTTCTCATAACGGTGCATCAAAGTCAACATTTTCTTGTTACAGTGCCATGCAAATAGTGAAAACCAACTGACCTACTTAAAGTAATTCACTGGGAACTTACATCCCACAATCTATGCAATAAAACATTAAAAATCCTACAACGTAAAAGTTTAAATTTGAATAAAAAAATATCGCGGAAGTACAGAAAAAAGTAGGAAATTCAGCAATTGTTTTAAAATACAAAAACCCTTCACGGGATTTTTCAAATGTTTTAAGACGTAGCCCATAGTGTGTTATTTCACTGTGAATTATTTCACGTACATACGTCAATTAATTTTCACTATTTGCATGCAGCAGAACACGCAAATTTTGACTTTGACGCACCGTTATGAGAAAACTACGTTTACGAACACAATGCTATGTATTTTAAGCGTAGAGAAGGCGCTGCATACCGCTGTAGTGTAATATCAGGTAGAGTATAGAATAGTGTATGCTATTAGCGTCAGCTGAAGTATGTAGCTAAAAGTGAGTTGCAGATGACGTAACTTACAGGCACTTAACATAGGAACTTACTCTATCAGCTGGCCCTCAGAAACCAAAACACTATCTATTCTACACCACTACATAAACCTTTGTTTAGAGACCCTAAATAATAGCATAACAGTATGGAGGTACTTAAAGACATTTTAATAGACCTGAAAAAAAATGTACTTACTAGAATAAAAAATAATAATATGCCACTAGAAACATTATTTTCTTGAAATAAATACTTTTTGGATTGCCAGAGGTGTTCCAATAAAAATACTACTAAATTTTACTATTCTTGATAGCCAGCCTTTAAAAAAAATTTCTTTAAATTTAAAATAAATGTTTTTGCAGCCTTTGGAGAGATGAGTTCTTTAAAATACAGGTTCGCCGTGGGTATAGTATGATGTAGTCCTTTGTTTTATTTTAGTTGAACTATTATGTTTTGGTCTCTAGAAAAATTACTAATTAATACTAAAATTGCAGACTTAGCTGGGATATAAATTTAAGTAGCCTGCTGACGTCTCAGTGTCCTCGAAGTTCCCGACGTATTTATGTACCATAGTACACATGACTTCAACTTCACTGTAGCCGAAGCAATCTTCCCTTATGACCATCGGGTCGGTGCGAACTCAAGTCCATTGGCACCATCCTTATCTGTTCGCGGGCGTCTAAAATATTGCATATTTCCGCGTATGCCGCGTCCAGACTCTCTTCTTTTCTTCAAGAACTTCGCCCATAGGCCCGTCTTCACCCTAAAGGCGATCTGGACGATAAAACGTACTCGGCAATTACAATATTTAAAATTCCTTAGGCGTGCGTGGACTCCCCACGTACGCTTACCTACGCCGAAAAAGCAAAAGTCCTAGCACCCATGCTACATGTATTCTTATTGCTTGTAAAAAAATCTCTGAATTAAAATTAACGAATCAGAAAAATTAGTTTCCAATAAATAATACTGCTTGCGTTGCTGCAACCATGGCAACCTGCGAGATGCCATAGAGTACACCGTAATACGGTCTGGCTTGAAACATGTAAACAGATGTTTGTAAAAATTATTAACATAGAAGTATTCACAATTAAAAAAAAATAACTTATTAAATAGTTGTTAACCTTAAATCATGGCTCCAAAATAATGAACCTATTAACAATAACAATTAGTGGCAAAAATTACTTTGACAAAATAAGAAAATACATTAAAATAAATATTACATAATTATCAGGCAGTAGCACACGTTACACCGCAATATTCATCACCATGTTTCTATTTGTATTTTGTACCGGATATTTTTTTATTATTATTTAAGACATAAAGTGTGACTAAATTGGCTCTTAGGAAATATTTTTCTCTCTCATAGATTTCGCGTAATGGCTTGTTAGAGTCAAAGTTGGCATGTTTCCCTTTTAAGGACTATACTTAAACCAACTGACATACCAAACTGAAGAAATTCACAGTGGAAAAAGATGTCGCAGGCTATAATGTCACGAACATAAAAACAAAGAATATTTTTTTTGTATTTAAATAAAAATGATGAAACTTAAAATAAAAATTGAAAAAATTCAATAATATTTTTAAAAATACAAAAATATTTACTTTTGTGGTTAAACATAGCTGAATTTGTAGCCTACAACATCGTTATTCACTGTGAAAGTTTTCAGTTCGGTAAGTGAATTGGTTTTGATGTAGGTCTTAAAAAGGAAACATGCAAATTTTGGCTTTAACGAGCCATTATGGAAAAACTATAGGAAAATTTGGTCACGTTTTGTGTCTAAAACAAGGAAAATTAATAACCGGTAGAAATATAAAAATAAAAACATGGTGATGAAAACTGCGGTAGACAGCGCCCCAAGAGAGCATGGTATACATAATTCAGATCTAAAAGCATTAGTATAAAATTGTAGGTATACCGACGGCAATTTGCAAATTAAGAAAAACAGCATCCTTATAAGTAGAGGTACGACAATTTCGCGGATTCATCTGGCAGCAGCCTAGACTTGTCAGTCCTATACACCCACTGGCCACAATCGATTATCTATTGGCTTATAACCGTACAAGCAGGTAGCAAGCGATAGCACTTCGCATTATTTCCTTATTTACTACTGGCTTGCAGTAGTCAAACGCGTTTCGTAACAGCCTCCAGCAAGTCACAGACATGACAATGAAATATACATAATTTTCGTTCAACCTGACGTGGAACATATCTGCGAAATTTACGTACCTCTACTTATAAGGTTTTACCATTTTTCAGTGCAAAACCTTTACTTGAGTAAAGTATTTCTGCAGAACAATCGCTGTCGGTGAAATATCGAACATTTATTCGACTGCGGCGCAACAGATCACGTTTTAGAAACGAATCATTCTGGGTAAATATTTTCTCATAAAGTTGGCTAGTAACATTATCTGCGGTTGTTCTGTATTTCTTTCACACTGACCTTCCTAAGAGTGTACATTTGAATTGGGGTTCTCAGCCAGTGTTTAACTAAGTAACTTCTACCCGCTTGCTTATTTACTGAAGTCACGCCTTCGTCATCCTTAAGAGCAAACATACCTGTTAGCTGAGCAGTAAGCATGACGTCATTGGAGGAAAGACCCAAGTATGAAGCGCCAAGCTGCTAAATCAGCTAAATGTGTTCGCTGTTTGCTCTGTTGCTGAAGATGCCGCTGATAATGAAATCCGTATACGCAGTGATGTTGAAGTCAGACCATTCGTCTTAGAACCACGGCAATCCGGGTTTGCTGCTGGTTTTCGTGTGTGCGACACGTGGCGCACGTTGCCCTTGGCCAGCGGGTTTTCTCGGGGTGCTCTTGTCCCCACGTCTGTGCCATACTCACGACACATAGCATTGACCAACACATCACCATTCCACTCTCTAAATCTATCTAATTTTCACTAACATTATACAGGATGGTCACAAAGTCTCGTCACCCCCTAATAAACATATCAAATATTCAACCTCTGTGAACAATACGTACACAGTAAAAAACCAATTGTACAATTACAAGGAAATTCTTGTAACGTAATATCAGAACATTATCAGTCAGATAATAAAAGTAAGATGTCAGAAATCTTTTAAAGTGGTTACAAATATCGTGAACAACTTTGGGAACGAGTAAAATAATGCTAATGAGCAGATTTTTAGAATTGAAACAAAATAAACTTAGGAGACCTTTCACATTTTACAAAACGTTTCGTAATTTCACAAAAATATTTTTTTGGAAACTAGTTTCCAAAAAAAAAAATCGTAACACTAGAATCAATTATTGTAAAATGAACCAGATATTAGCTGTAAATATACAAAATTTGTTTGCAAATTTACAGAAACGTTTGTAAATATACTAAGAAATTTGTAATTGTACAATATTTTTGTAAATTTTACAAAATATTTTCGTAGTGTTACAAAACACTATTTGGAAACTGGTTTCCAAAAAACCTTCTTCTAAAAGTACAAATTTTTTTACTGTGTACACAGACCTGATGTATTTAACTGACCACAGCATTGGTTTGCATCCTGTCGTTCTCCGAACACTAAATAATTCGTCACCACGATATGTGAGACATTTTAGCAGCATCGCTCGTGTAACTCATTGGAATGCCATTCTCACGGCTAACTTCAAGTCATCAACTTTGGCATACTGTTGCTTTGCATAAACGTTCTTGACGAAACCCCAAAGCGTATTATCATACGTTGTGAGTTCGGAACAAGGCCACACGCAGTAAAAAAAGGGGGAACAGACCCGTGACTTCCTGCCCTTCCCCCAAAATGTTTGAACATATTTTGGGAATTCTCTGAAAAAAAATATTTCTGGTGCGGTTTTGGTTCGGTCCTGCGAGGTGGTCGAACAGATGGTAATGCAGTTTATCTTGGCCAATCCAACATTCTGGGGTCACCTCACCGAGGAATTCCCGTACCGAGATAGTAAAATGGGGAGGTGCACCATCTTTCTAAAACCAGAGGTCCTTTCCGAGCACGTGTGGCCTTCCAGGTCCGTGACATTTAAAGATATTTATGTTGGTATACGGCACCAATAAAAAAAATAAAGACCATAATCCTGTCTGCTATTTAAACCAACCCTATAACATAACGTGGGTTACCGAAGAACACAAATTTTTATGAAGAGAGGACGTACAAAATTGAAACGGAAATAAATGCTAAAATTAACGTTAAATAAATACAAGAAGCCTGCGTACATTCAATCATAATCATTTTGGTTTTTGAGAATCAGCATTACACACAGGTTTTAGAGACTAACAGGTTTAGTGTCTGAGTTGACAACGGCGCATAGTCGCGTGGTGACCTGACGTACACAGAGAGCGCCACTTGACCTTTGTTTCCGTTTGTCTCGCTTCCTGCCCTCGTCCGCTTTTCTAGTTCATTATTCATGTCTCCATCCGCCACGTTCTCTCCTTCTCTCTATCCGCCACCAAACATTTAGCTCTCAGATAATCGAGTCATCACCCACAGTGCAAATAATTATTCCTGTGGCCCAGTTTACTGAGCATACTCGCTCACATTCAACCGGTTTCAAATATTTTAATTAATATCCAGTACTCTACAAAGTCAGAAGTTTACATGAGTATTGCATAATTGCTGTCATTGGCAAACCGTCATATCTCTGTTTGTACACAAGTACTTCAATAGTTTACTCTGCAGTATTTCAAACAGCTAATTAACTACCGGGACCGCCTGCTGTTTAACTGTACCTAAATCTATAATTAACTTTACGTAGCTTCGGCTGTATTACCGTCACATACATTAAACAATTTGTTTGATGTTTTATATAATTCATTATATTAGTGCGCCTAGTTTGATTATTGCATTTTAATATTATTTAATTATATATGTTAATTTTTAGTGTAGTAATTATGTCTAATAGTAATCACACATGCACGCATAAACCTGAAATGACGTGATTGAGTTAATGAGAATAGAGAAACTTTAAATTTAATACAACAATGCCAGTTAATAATAACAGCTTGCTGAAAGTGCCGATATCATTTATATACTATTCTTAAGAGTGTGTGGTAGATATATAAATGCTAACAAAAACTAATTTGAATGTACACGTTTCGAAAGTCTGTATATGGAAAAAGTATAAAAAGCAATCATAAATACTGATATTAGCCTACTTTATGAGCAAACATTTATCCGCAGTTATAAATTTGTAAAGCGTTTTCTCTTGCTCCACAGTTAAATGTACTAGATTTCGGCGTCAGAGATTGCTCTTCAAAAATAAATTACACGAAAAAACCCTAAAATGTAAACCGATGCTTTTAGCACTGAATAATGAACCATTCTCTTTTCCAGTGTTTTATCAGGCACGTTATAAAATTACTTGTTCTACTCAAGTCGAAAACCTTAAGTGTTCCAGTACGTGATACAAAACGGTAATGCGAATATTAACGTGTTGAAGAATACATTGGAACACATGCAGTACCAATCAAAATGGCAGCTCTGATTTCGCCATTCAGCAGACCGAGACTAGACAAATAGAGAAAAGTCCTCAGCAGCCTATATAAAACAAGTTCTGTGTCTCCAGACTCGAGCAGCGAATGTCATTCCGTCGCCACCCGATTTTGCCTCTGTATACTTACATATTCTGAAATACCACGTAGGCCTAACTATCATGACAGCAAAACTACACCGAAATTCATTTTTTGCAATATGTTATCGGATATAAAAAAAAAGTGTGTCACAGATAGCCATAAAGCCCACGGTTATTGTGAAAATAATTCTGCAACAGCTTGTTTCACTGCTTAATGTGCACACCTGCAGCTGTACTTCATGGTAATTGGCAGAATGTACTATTGCACAGGCGTGGCTCACTTGACTGACCATGAAGCTGAGCTACAGATGTGCACATAAGGCATTGAAACAAATTGTTGCAGAATTCTTGTCACCAAAAATCGTGGGCTTTAAGGACTATACGCAGACATTAAACAAGTGAATAACCAAGATAATTTTGACAAACTGTTTTATTGTAGACACACGCTATTGCAACAGATAATTTTGTTAACAATAGACAAACGAAGGAAAACTTACGGTTTCATGTGACACAACACTTGCCGAAATGGCGTACGTGCGAAATACTTCTCTGATTTGAAACTTGCTCCGATGCAAGAACAGTTTAAAAAATAATATTTTATAGGTTGTTGTGTAAGCAGTATTCTGGCAGTTCGAGAAATTATTATGGCATTTCTTCCCTGTGATGAAGGTTATTTACAATATGTTCAGAACTACATAAATACTGACCTCTAGAGTCAATATCACATACACATAAGAAAGGCTAGCGAATATTGAGTACGTATTGAAATGTCGTCTTACTGCTTACATCTGCTGAAGGGACAGACAACACTTGGTGTGTTGTATCGGCGGAAGCAGTGAAGGTTTTGGCATGCTACAAGAAGGCGGTCAGCTGTGCAGAACAATCCTGGAGGTGTTGTATCGGCGAGAGCTGTCACTAGCAACTTAGCAAAGTTCACTATTGGTCCTGCTAGAAGAAGTTGCCAAGCTTGTGGAGAGAGATTGGTGAAGACACCTTGAATACGTCAGAGTCTACTATGAGGCTGCCGGCACATACCTTCGAAGCAGTATTGGGCGAAACGAGATGACTGCTGCTACGGGTCGACGGACAAAAGGGAGGTTCGCTATGGGAGGCAAACCCATGACCTCAAGAGTGAAGACATTGGTACACTCTGGGTGTCATCACCAGTTCAAACTGTTAAGGTAGTACACTGTCACTATTGGAAAGAATGTTAATTGGATATATGACTGAACTTTTATTCATTAATTAGTTAATGGTAAACATTTTTGTTATTCAATAGTTAAAGCTAATTAACATTTATGTTGGGCAGTTTTAATTGTGTGCATAATAAGAGTACTGTGAAGGCAATAGTTGATTGCTGTTTTGTGTATTTTTCAAAGGTATGCGAGCTAGTAAATCAAGAACTTAATTAAATTCTTTTATTTCTGATTATAAGATCTCTATCCCAAAGAGCTCAGAGAATTGCCCACCTGTAATTTTGGAAATCTTGTAACAGTATGTTATTCGCAAATGTTTAGAAACCGGCCATTTTTTAAACCAGAGTGTAAGCCGTCTTAAGCATTCCCGTTTAAATGGGCAACGTTAGTAACATAATATTAACACGTGCCAAATTTGGCTTTTGTTTTCTTAGATGAGACAAGAAGGGTTTCTATTGGTGTTGTGTAATATTTACAAACGACATCAAAAAACCTACGAGTGTTATTCGACTATATGCATAAAGTTGATTTTTGTTTGAGAATTGAGAAATTATATAGCAAAAATTATAAAATAATGTTATGCTGTAGCCGCATACTTGAGAAATGAAAAGTCGTAGTCATTTAAAACCAAATAAAAAATCCATTTATAACCAAACTACACTCTGAAATATGATCTTCCATTGGTGAATAACTTTAGTATCCTCGTGTGGCTTTCTTACAAAATTGCAGTAAAAAGGAAACCTAATATTATATTTGAAAAATACAGATGGTAGATTTTTCATGTCACATTTGTTTGAAAATTTGTTTATTAATTTTTAATTCCAGATGCAAAGCTGCGGAGCTAGTAAGATCTTATTTAGCACAACGTTTCTTTTCTTTCCAAATTCTGTTCATCCTTTCGCTGTGTTTCTTTTTGCTTTCCCCTTATATTTTATATTAATTAACAATTTTGAGGCACTCAGTTGGTTGTAATGTACTCTAACCTTTTCAAGTCCAATGATGAAAATTTTTTTAATATAACTGTAAATATTACAACCTAACACAAACATGGCAGCCGTCATAGAAGTGCAAGTCTCTCAAGGAATGCAGTACATATCTGGAAGTCGCGCAGATGACGTCACACGACGGGGAAGAGGCTGAGTTGAGTTGGCGGCCATTTTTCTCCCTCCTCCAGTTTTTTTTTTCTTCGTAGTTGTGTGGTGCGCACGTGGGAGACGTGACGAAAATGGCCGGGCTCACTTGGACCGGTCTGGCGTGGGACCGTGCGCGGCCGACAGACCCAGTTTCCAGAACGTCGGCGTAGACGAGACCTCGCAGGTAACTACGGCCATGACGCTGTTGTTATCTGTGCTCTGCGCATGCGCGGCTATCTTCGTCGCCTCAACTGGCGCCGAAACCATACGTGAGTACCTTCAACACGATTATACCAAATAACGTAGAAACCAGTGGCGTAGCCGGTGAGGGAAAGGGCTTTATGAGCGTTCACGTGGCAAACATTCATAGTTACATATTTACACGGCATAGTGATAGCTTCATAGACGTTGCTTGTGACTTCATTTTATACTTGTAAGAATTTGTTATCTATCTCAGTTTTTCTATAGCAGCATGTCAATGTCAGAATTCGCAAGTTGCGGGAACATTGGAATAACAAAAATCACGTGTCTTGCTCTAATGAAATAATTCGCACTGAAATTAAATGTTATGGGCAATATGCTAATATAATTGAAAACACACAAAAGTCTGTTTGGCTTTTTTTTTTAATTGTCATAAATGAAAATAAATTATCATCATTTCCAGATTTTTAAATTAAGAACAAAGGAATCTCACTGTGCTTTTTTTAAATATTTTAGTATATTTTACCTATAATCTCTAATTTCAATGCAAATTATTTCATCCGAGTAATACTCTTGGTATTTGTTATTACCATGTTACCGTAACTTGCGAATTTTGACTTTGTCCTGTCACCATGGAAAAACTGTGACAGTTATAACATTTTCACAAGTAACGTCTATAAATCGAACACTATGCCGTGTAAATATAAAATTATGAATTTCTGCCATGTGAACACCGGTAAGAGTTTTAAACGTATAACCAAATGTTGTTTGCAGTAAGTTGTGTATACTCGATACGAAAACTGCAAAAAAAGCGTAAGCGGGGCAGACTTTGGAAAAGTGGAGTGTCTTTGAGACGCTTTCGTACTAACATTTTCCATTATTGTCAACTGTGTATAGCAAATTAATTAAAAATCATGTTGATATTTATTATTAGAAATTGACCGCAAGTAAATTTCATTCAGTGCTACCATACATGCGGAAAATAATATTTTGTAGTGTCGTAAAGTCACACCCGCTTACGGTATTTAACACCTTGAAATCCAGATTTTGAAGGACGTAGGACCGCAGACCGCATCCTCCTTCAAACTTCAAAGGGAGGTCGGTGTGCACGAGTATATATTCTCACGTTAAAAACCCCCTCCCCTCCCAAGCACACGGCATAAAACCGGGGGACGTAAGAACCCTACCCCCCACCCCAAAAAATAAATAACGGTTATCTATAAAAACTGTCGTCATTTTCAACGATTTGAAAGTTTCGGAAGGATTGGCAGTTGACAAACCGAAAGTTAGAGGGTCTGATGCCATAGTGAACCAAGGGCTTTTTTGCCTTCCTGGAACTTGTTAATTATTTTCTGAATTTGATGTAAGCACTACTAAATAAACACGAGCGATTAGTGTAATAAATCATTTGTTGTAGGGTCGGTCCCCGGATTTTCATATGTGGGAATCATGCAGGACGATGCTGTTGGTCGGCGCGTTTTCTCGGGGATCTCCCATTTCCCCCGCCCTCTCATTCCGGTGCTGCTCCATACTCACCTCATGTCACCCCTCACCAGCGCTGAACACATCGATGCGCTCACTCTCACTTATTTTTCTGGACGTTTAAGAAAATGCGACTTGGTTCACAATGACATCACCCTCTAATGTAAGCAGAAAATTCCGTTTAGCTACATCTGTATTTATTTACAAATACTGACAATTTCAGTTCACATATAAATTCTACAATATGCTTTAAAACGCAGTTTCCCTTATAATTTGACTTTTCTAATGAACATTCACATGAAATAGTTAGTTTCTTGCACTATGAAATAAATATAGTCAAATTTTACACCAGCAGTTACAATAAACATACGCATTCACACGTTGGAATTTTAAGAGCCTAATTAGTCACGTGATACGAATTAATTTATTACAATTATGTTGGTATTTTTATGTTTATATTTTATATACAACAGTGTTTTGTAAATGCGATACTTGACAGCGTTGTAATACGACCGAGTTACTCAATTTCCCTTTGTTACACTAGCAATACATTCCATAGATTGTGCTAAGGCTCAGATGTAGGCAGTTAATGGTAAAGTAATCGTTTTTTTAGACTTTGCTAAATCGTTATTTTTAGTAAATTTTTATTTTCCCGTCATTTGTAAGACGTGTCCTTATCAAGTATGCATTTCAATTTCCTCAAAAGTTTACGTCCGAGGCCGAGATGAAATGTATTTTTAAGAGGTTGATGTCTGGACGGCCGTAAGGCCATAAATTGTGTACTACATTAGCTGAACAGTCAATACGTATACAAACATCTGAAGACAACTGTCAGTAAACGATCATTAAGTTTGGTCAGACGTAGCATTTC